>JAPQNM010002722.1:17500-22500 GCA_029783475.1 Metacarcinus magister
GAGAGAGAGACGAGAACGAGAGAGAGAGAGAGAGAGAGAGAGAGAGACGAGAGAGAGAGAGAGAGAGAGACGAGAGAGAGAGAGAGAGAGAGAGAACGAGAGAGAGAGAGAGAGAGAGAGAACGAGAGAGAGAGAGAGAGAGAGAGAGAGAGAACGAGAGAGAGAGAGAGAGAGAGAGAGACGAGACGAGAGAGAGAGAGAGAGAGAGAGAGAGAACGAGAGAGAGAGAGAGAGAGAGAGAACGAGAGAGAGAGAGAGAGAGAGAGAGAGAGAGAGAGAGAACGAGAGACGAGAGAGAGAGAGAGAGAAGAGAGAGAGAGAGAGAGAGAGAACGAGAGAGAGAGAGAGAGAGAACGAGAGACGAGAGAGAGAGAGAGAGAGAGAGAGAGACGAGAGAGAGAGAGAGAGAGAGAGAGAGAGAGAGAACGAGAGAGAGAGAGAGAGAGAGAGAGACGAGAGAGAGAGAGAGAGAGAGAGAGAACGAGAGAGAGAGAGAGAGAGAGAGAGAGAACGAGAGAGAGAGAGAGAGAGAGAGAACGAGAGAGAGAGAGAGAGAGAGAGAGAGAACGAGAGAGACGAGAGAGAGAGAGAGAGAGAGAGAACGAGAGAGAGAGAGAGAGAGAGAGAGAGAGAGAGAGAGAGAGACGAGAGAGAGAGAGAGAGAGAGAGAGAGAGAACGAGAGAGAGAGAGAGAGAGAGAGAGAGAACGAGAGAGAGAGAGAGAGAGAGAGAGAACGAGAGAGAGAGAGAGAGAGAGAGAGAGAGAGAACGAGAGAGAGAGAGAGAGAGAGAGAGAGAGAGAGAGAGAGAGAGAACGAGAGAGAGAGAGAGAGAGAGAGAGAGAACGAGAGAGAGAGAGAGAGAGAGAGAGAGACGAGAACGAGAGAGAGAGAGAGAGAGAGAGAGAGAGAGACGAGAGAGAGAGAGAGAGAGAGAGAGACGAGAGACGAGAGAGAGAGAGAGAGAGAGAGAGAACGAGAGAGAGAGAGAGAGAGAGAGAGAGAACGAGAGAGAGAGAGAGAGAGAGAGAGAGAACGAGAGAGAGAGAGAGAGAGAGAGAGAGAACGAGAGAGAGAGAGAGAGAGAGAGAGAGAGAGAGAGAACGAGAGAGAGAGAGAGAGAGAGAGAGAGAGAACGAGAGAGAGAGAGAGAGAGAGACGAGAACGAGAGAGAGAGAGAGAGAGAGAGAACGAGAGAGAGAGAGAGAGAGAGAGAACGAGAGAGAGAGAGAGAGAGAGAGAGAGAGAGAGAGAGAGAGAGAGAGAACGAGAGAGAGAGAGAGAGAGAGAGAGAACGAGAGAGAGAGAGAGAGAGAGACGAGAGAGAGAGAGAGAGAGAGAGAGAGAGAGAGAACGAGAGAGAGAGAGAGAGAGAGAGAGACGAGAACGAGAGAGAGAGAGAGAGAGAGAACGAGAGAGAGAGAGAGAGAGAGAGAGAGAGACGAGAACGAGAGAGAGAGAGAGAGAGAGACGAGAGAGAGAGAGAGAGAGAGAACGAGAGAGAGAGAGAGAGAGAGAGACGAGAGACGAGAGAGAGAGAGAGAGAGAGAGACGAGAGACGAGAGAGAGAGAGAGAGAGAGAGAGAGAGAACGAGAGAGAGAGAGAGAGAGAGAGAGAGAGAGAGAGAGAGAGAGAGAGAGAGAGAGAGAGAGACGAGAACGAGAGAGAGAGAGAGAGAGAGACGAGAACGAGAGAGAGAGAGAGAGAGAGAGAGAACGAGAGAGAGAGAGAGAGAGAGAGAGAACGAGAGAGAGAGAGAGAGAGAGAGAGAGAGAGAGAGAGACGAGAGAGAGAGAGAGAGAGAGAGAGAGAGAACGAGAGAGAGAGAGAGAGAGAGAGAGAGAGAGAGAGACGAGAGAGAGAGAGAGAGAGAGAGAGAGAGAGAGAGAGAGAGAGAGAGAGAGAGAGAGAGAGAGACGAGAGAGAGAGAGAGAGAGAGAGAGAGAGAGAGACGAGAGAGAGAGAGAGAGAGAGAGAGAGAGAGAGAGAGAGAGAGAGAGAACGAGAGAGAGAGAGAGAGAGAGAGAGAGAGAGAGAGACGAGAGAGAGAGAGAGAGAGAGAACGAGAGAGAGAGAGAGAGAGAGAGAGAGAGAGAGAGAGAGAGAGAGAGAGAGAGAGAGAGACGAGAGAGAGAGAGAGAGAGAGAGAGACGAGAGAGAGAGAGAGAGAGAGAGAGAGAGAGAGAGAGACGAGAGAGAGAGAGAGAGAGAGAGAGAGAGAGAGAGAGAGAGGAGAGAGAGAGAGAGAGAGAGAGAGAGAGAGAGAGAGAGAGAGAGAGAGAGAGAGAGAGAGAGAGAGAGAGAGAGAGAGAGAGAGAGAGAGAGAGAGAGAGAGAGAGAGAGAGAGAGAGAGAGAGAGAGAGAGAGAGAGAGACGAGAGAGAGAGAGAGAGAGAGAGAGAGAGAACGAGAGAGAGAGAGAGAGAGAGAGAGAGAGAGAGAACGAGAGAGAGAGAGAGAGAGAGAGAGAGACGAGAGAGAGAGAGAGAGAGAGAGAGAGAGAGAGAGAGAGAGAGAGAGAGAGAGAAGAGAGAGAGAGAGAGAGAGAGAGAGAGAGAACGAGAGAGAGAGAGAGAGAGAGAGAGAGAGAACGAGAGAGAGAGAGAGAGAGAGAGAGAGAGACGAGAGAGAGAGAGAGAGAGAGAGAGAGAGAGAGAGAGAGAGAGAGAGAGAGAGAGAGAGAGAGAGAGAGAGAGAGAGAGAGAGAGAGAGAGAGAGAGAGAGAGAGAGAGAGAGAACGAGAGAGAGAGAGAGAGAGAGAGAGAGAGACGAGAGAGAGAGAGAGTAATAATAATAATAATAATAATAATAATTTTATTTCCACTGACAGTGGTTATTCTTAATACATTGAAGAATGCTTTAAAATAAAGAAAAAAGAGAACAAAGTGTCCATGAAGACCATTATTAAAATATTATACATAAATGACAGACCTCATATTTAGATGTAAATAAATAATAGTGATACTGAACAATAGCCAGTTATTCAGTATTAACAATGTGAAATATATTGTTTATTGATGAGTACATTTTTGAGTCTTAACTTAAATACAGATAGGGTATTGGCCTGTTTGAGGTGTGTTGGGAGGTCGTTCCATATCTTTGGTCCTCTCACAGAGAGGGATCTGGCTCCAGTGTCAGTATTTACCTTGGGAACATACAGATTGTTTTGTTGTCTCGTAGTGCTACAGGTTACTTGATTTACAGTTGATAGAGTCAGCAAATAGGCAGGAAAAAATTTGTTAATATATTTAAAAATTGCTACTCCTGAGTCGTACGTTATTTTATCTTTCATAGTAAGCCATTGTAGTTGATGTAAAATAGGTGTGGCATGGTCATATTTCCTGGCTCTTCCGTCAGCAACTTTGGCAGCAAAATTTTGTAGTTTTTGTACATTTGTTAGTAGAGTTGTGTTTGTAGTGCCCCATATCACAGTACAATAATTTAAAATGCTCAACACAAGAGATTGTACTATTATTGTGCGTGTCTTTTTGTCGAAAAAGTTTTTTATTCTATTGATAAACATGAGAGTGCCCATTGCCTTCTTATTAGTTTCATTAATATGTTTATCAAATGTTAGATATCTATCCATGTACAGGCCGAGGTTTTTCACATGTATAGCGGGTGTAATGTTGCTATTGTTGAAATGTATGGTGATGTTACTTGGTATTTTAGAGAGTAATTGGCGACTTCCAATGAAAATGCATTGAGTTTTGTTAGCGTTCATCATTAAACCATTACTGAGAAAATATTGTTCTGCTTTTCGTAGTGTTATCTCCGTTTTATTTATTAGATTATTAGTCTGGTGGATCCAGCCACTGTGTAGGAATTGTGTATCATCGGCATATTGAACAAGCATACAGTCATTGATGTTATCTATCATGTCATTTACAAATATATTAAAAAGTATTGGTCCTAGGATAGAGCCTTGAGGTACACCATATTCTATTGATAGTTTGGAAGAAGTGATATTATTAATGCGAACTGATTGTGTTCTTTCATCTAGGTAGTCTTCAAACCAAAATGTGTCGATTCTTAACTTACGCATTTTCTTTAAAAGAATGGTGTGACTTACACTATCAAATGCCTTAGAGAGATCACACAATGTTAGTAATGAAATCTTTTTGTTATCCATGTTATTGTAGATTTGGTTTGTAATGACTGTGAGGGCTGTTTCTGTAGACAGTTTCGCCCGAAAACCATGTTGGTTATTTGAAAGGAGGTTGTTTGACTCTAAATATGTTGTGAGTTGCCCAGCGACGATTTTTTCGATTATTTTAGAAAAAATAGGGAGGAGTGAGATCGGGCGGTAGTTATTAACGTCGCTTTTTTCCCCATTTTTAAAGAGAGGAGTTACTACGGCATGTTTCCAGCTAGTGGGAAACTTGCCAGTGACTATGGATGAATTTATAATAAATGTTATATAAACGGCAATGATATATAAAGAGTCTTTAATAAAACGAAGAGAAATATTATCAGAACCAAAGGATTTTGTTTCATTTAAATGTTTGATAGTTAAGATGACAGTGTTTGTGTCAACAGGTTGGGGCCGAAAGTAAGTGGTTGTGTCCTGTGTAGTGACATCATTTTCAGGTTCTGTGTTACTATGTTGCAATGTTTGTGTTTTATCGTAGGTATTCTTCCCAACATTAGCAAAGAAAACATTGAAATCTTTTGCTTTACATGAATCGTTGTCGAGGGTGTGTGTGTTTTGTTTAGTGTTTTCAGGAGGAATTATGTCTTTTATAATCTTCCAGGTGGAGGCACTGTTTTTTGAATGAAGAATTTTTTCTTGATAATAACTCTGTTTTGTTTTATGTATAAGATGTTTCACTCGCCTTTTCAAGTTTTTATATGTATTTTGTAAGGTTGTATTTAATCTGTCATTTTTTAAGGTGTTTCGGGTTGCATTTCTGAGCGTAATTGCCTCACGGATTTCATCTGTTATCCAAGGGGCGGGTGGGCGACGTATTTCTTTGGTCACCATGGGGGCACAACACTCTA
>JAPQNM010002723.1:0-5000 GCA_029783475.1 Metacarcinus magister
TGTGAAGCGCTTATCGTCAGTAAAATTAATCGAACCCGAAAGAATTCTACAGTTACGTTCGCCGTAAAAAAGTCCAAACTAGTAACATCGGTCCCACTTCGCGCCTAGACAATGGGGAACACGTTAACAACGAGGTCGATATGCCGAAACATTAAATGAATATTTTGCCTCAGTTTTTACAAGTGAAGACACAAATGGTTTCATAGAGATGTCGCAAGTCACAGACAATAGCATCCTTTTAAATAATTGCGAGATTACAGAGGATATCGTAATAAAAGTACTTGATAATATTAAAGTAAACAAAACTCCTGGGCCTGACCGCATAGCGCCACGTGTATTAAAAGAAACCAAAAATCAATATGTAAACCCCTCTCGATAATTTTTAATAAATCACTAAACTCCGGTAAAGTACCTCGAGACTGGAAACTTGCAAATGTTACCCCCATTCAAAAGAAGGGAAACAAGTCTCTTCCATGTAATTATAGACCGATCAGCCTCACCTCAGTAGTCAGTAAATTAATGGAAACCATATTGCGTAACAAACTAGTAAGCTTCTTGGAAGAGAACAGTCTCATTAAAAACTCCCAACATGGCTTCCGTAATAAACGTTCATGCCTCACTAACCTACTAGACTTCTACAACGACGTATTTAACATATTCGACGAATCCAAAGCGGTAGACGTCATTTATCTGGACTTTCAAAAAGCGTTTGACAAAGTTCCCCATAAGCACCTTCTAAGTAAATTAATTTCGCACGGCATTACTGGTAAAATTCACTCGTGGCTCGAAGACTGGCTCTACGAGAGAAAACAACGCGTCGTTATTAACGGTAAAGCATCAAACTGGCGAAACGTTCTAAGTGGAGTGCCGCAAGGTTCAGTGCTCGGCCCCGTTCTTTTTGTAATCGACGTAAACGACATCGATGAAGGCCTCACCTGTAAGATATCCAAATTTGCTGACGACACGAAAATAACTGGAAGAGTTACTACTACTGCCGAAAAAGCGCTACTACAGTCCGACCTCGATCGCTTAGTAAATTGGTCAAAGAAGTGGCAGATGACGTATAACTTAAATAAGTGTCAAGTTTTGCATATTGGGAGTAACAATAATCGCACTAACTATTCAATGAACGGTACCGAACTTCTTAAAGTTAATGAAGAAAAAGACCTGGGTGTAACTATTAGTAGCGACCTCAAACCAGGCAAACACTGCTCAGAAGCCGTTAAAACCGCTAACAAATTAATTGGTTTCATTGGCAGAACCTTCGAGTTTAAATCTGATAAAGTCGTCCTGACACTGTTCAATTCCCTCGTACGTCCGCATCTCGAATATTGCGTTCAGTTTTGGTCACCTTACTATAGAAAAGACATTGTAAAGCTGGAGAGAGTCCAAAGACGAGCCACAAAAATGATTCCGCGACTGCGCAATAAGCCATACGAGGAACGACTGAAGGAGCTCAATCTGTTCAGTCTAGAGAAACGTAGATTACGGGGAGACCTAATAGAAGTTTTCAAAATGATTCGTGGTTTCGATAACGTCAATATAAGCGATTACGTAATTGTTGATCGGGAAAGAAACACAAGAAACAATGGATTCAAAATAATCGGTAAAGCCTTCAGATCGGAAGAATCTAAACACTTTTTCTTCAATAGAATAGTTAATGTATGGAACTCTCTCCCAGCACAGGTAGTCAACAGTAATACGATTGAAACTTTTAAAGCTAAACTCGATAAGTACTTGACGACAAAACCTAACCTAACTTATTACCCGCTTCGTTAATGATGAAATTTGAAATTTTCAAATAGTGATAGATAGCCTTTTTCTTTCTTTTTCACACTATACTATCAAATTTCCTGCGCAGTTTTTATTACTACTTCTGCGCAGGTGTTTCTTTAACCACTTTTTTTCCTGCCGGCGTTTGCCGGAGGGAGAGGTGGGTGGGGAGGAGCCTTCCACTTTACTATCCTTTACCTCAGACTTGTAGAGAATATAGAAGTAGAGTAGCTACACAGGCAACCTTGTAAGGCCCACCAGGGCTGTTGTTGCCTGTTATTCCTTTGTATTCCTTTGTATTCCTCCTCCTCCTCCTCTTCCTCCTCCTCCTCCCAATCACTCTCCCCACCTCACGCCTCCTTAACCCCCCCTTTCCCCTCTCCTACCCGATTCCTCTTCTGTCACACCCCCTCCATCCTGCCCCGCCCCCCCCGCCCACCGCCCCCCCGCCCCCCGCCCCACCGACCCCCCTCCCCGCCCCGTGCCCCCCGCCCCCCCGGAACCCTGCCGTCGCCACTCCCTAAGTTATGGCGCCAAGTTTGCTGGAGTCCGAGTGTTGTGTATCTTGTGTTGAATTTATGACAATGAGGGAGGCATTCTCTCTCTCTCTCTCTCTCTCTCTCTCTCTCTCTCTCTCTCTCTCTCTCTCTCTCTCTCTCTCTCTCTCTCTCTCTCTCTCTCTCTCTCTCGCTCTCACTCTCACTCTCTTTCTATTTTACTCTCTCTGTCTTTTTTTTTCTATTCTTCTCGCTGGCATTCTCGCTGGAACATTTTTGATTATTTTTGACTCTAATAATAATAATAATAATAGTAATAACACACACACACACACACACACACACACACACACACACACACACACACACACACACACCACACACACACACACACACACACACACACCAAACATTTTTTTTTCTCTGGCTATACATCAAATTTTTTTCAATGATTCTTGGGACGAACATTAACTTTAAGAGGAAGAATGGGAAGGAAGGGAACTGTATGGGTAATGACAAGGGAGGGGAAGAGGGAGGGAGAGGAGGAGGGAAGGAGGGAAGTAAGGGAGGGGGTAGGGAGGGAAGTAAGGGAGGAGGGAGGGTGGGAGGGAAGTAAAGGGAGGAAAGGAAAGAGGTAGGAATAGATGCATGGAGAGAGAAGGAAGGAAAAATTAATGGAAAAAGAGAGAGAGGAAAAGAAAATAGGAAGGGGAGGAACGAAGGAAGAGAAGGAAGGATGGATGGAAAAAGAGAGATAGAGACAGAAGAAAGAAGGAAGGGAAGGAGGGAAGGATGGAAAAAAGAGAAAGAGGAAGAGAAGATAGGATGGGAAGGAACGAAAGTATTGAAGAATGGATGGATGGAAATGAGAGAGAGAGAGGAAGAGAAGGAAGTGAAGGAAGTGAAGGAAGGAAGGAAGGAGAGAAGACAGGTTGACACGCCCTTAGAGATGAAGGTAAGGAGGCTAATCTGAATCCATGAATGTATAATGTGAATGTAATGTATGGGAGGAAAGGCAGGCAAGGATTTATTGTCAGCTCAGCGATTTATTTAACAGATAATGTAATCCTAAATTATTTATTTATATATTTATTTATTTATTTATTTATTTTTTTTTGTATATTGATGAATGTATAAAAAAAAATATTGAAGGATTTATTTTTCATTTTTTTATCTATACATTTTTTTATTATTATATTTTTTTGTATTGATATTTTTTTCTGGTGATCTATTTTTTTTATTTATTTATTTATTTATTTTGTCTCGCTTTTGCTTATTCTTCTTTTCCTTTTTTTCATCATTTCTCTTCTTGATTACTTGCTATTAGTATGGCTGCCAAAATCATTCTCTCTCTCTCTCTCTCTCTCTCTCTCTCTCTCTCTCTCTCTCTCTCTCTCTCTCGTCTCTCTCTCTCTCTCTCTCTCTCTCTCTCTCTCTCTCTCTCTCCTCTCTCTCTCTCTCTCTCTCTCTCTCTCTCTCTCTCTCTCTCTCTCTCTCTCTCTCTCTCTCTCTCTCTCTCTCTCTCTCTCTCTCTCTCTCTCTCTCTCTCTCAAAAATACAAAGAAAATGTTCAACGTAGCAAATTTTGACGAAAACTAAAAAAAAATAATAATAATAATAATAATAATAATAAAAAATAGAATGGAAGGACTAACGAGTAATTTGATGAAAGGTATTAAAAGCATTTCATTAAACCCGCTAACTATACAAGGGCTTCAAGGGGGGGAAGGGGGGAAGGGGAGGGAATGGGGGGAGAGGAAGGAGAGAGAGGAAGGGAAATGGGGAGGGAATGGGGAGTGATGGGAGGAAATGGAGGCTAAAAATTATTTGTATTTATCTATTTATTTCATGATTATTTTGGGTTGAATATTTATCTCTACACGAATTGAAACACACACCCACACACACACACACACACACACACACACACACACACACACACACACACACACACACACACACACACACACACCCAAGGATCAGGAACGCAGGCAGTGTAAAATTGTTCCAGAATGAGGTTGTTCCAGGGATACAAAGATGCTTCCTTCCCTCCTTCTCTCCTTCCTTCCTTCCTTCCTTCCTTCCTTCTTTCTCTCCTTCGTTCTTTCCCTCATTCCCTTCTTCTCTATCTTCCCTTCTTCCTTGCTTCCCTCCTTCTTTTCTTCCCTTCTTTCCTCCTTCTTTTCCTCCATCTTTTTCCTCTACTCTCCCTCCTTTCTTCCCTTCTTTCCTTCTCTCTCTCCTCTGCTCTCTCTCTCTCTCTCTCTCTCTCTCTCTCTCTCTCTCTCTCTCTCTCTCTCTCTCTCTCTCTCTCTCTCTCTCTCTCTCTCTCTCTCTCTCTCTCTCTCTCCGTTGAAGTGTATTCTCTCTGTTTCTTTTTTTTTTATTTTGTTTGTTTATTTGTTAGTTACGTGTTATCTTTCTTCTCTTTCTTGTTTATTCAAAATTTGTTTATTTATTCTATTCTTTATTCTTTTTTTATTTATTTTCTTATTCCTTGTTTCGTTTACAGATTCATGTTTCGTCTTATTCTTTATTAACTTTACCTTGTTGCTGTTTTAAAGCGAGAGAGAGAGAGAGAGAGAGAGAGAGAGAGAGAGAGAGAGAGAGAGAGAGAGAGAGAGAGAGAGAGAGAGAGAGAGAGAGAGAGAGAGAGAGAGAGAGAGTAAAAGAAAGATGTGTGGGGGGGGTATGGTGTATGTGTGTGTGTGTGTGTGTGTGTGTGTGTGT
>JAPQNM010002723.1:10000-15576 GCA_029783475.1 Metacarcinus magister
GTGTGTTATAAAGGTACACATGGACTTAATTTGATCTTACGTACATACTCTTCGTTATGTTCACGCTGTCAAGTTAAGTATGGAAGTGTTGTGTTGTGTTGGACTTGACGACTTGACTGGTTTTGAAAAGAAGATTTATATTAGTTCATGATAATCAGATCGAGTATTAACGGTACACATAATTCCATTTCAATTACGCTTCACACAGATATATTAAAAAAAAACTCCCATTTATAATATCTAAAGTAAGCATTCCACAAATTGCTCGTGTTTCGATAGGTATATATATATATATATAATAGAGGATTCGCCTTTATAATATTATTTTACGCTTTGCACAAACTTATTAAAAAACTCACATTCATGACATTTAAAGTACATATTCCACAGATGACACGACCTTTAAAAAATGTAAT
The DNA here is from genome assembly GCA_029783475.1 of Metacarcinus magister. Classification (NCBI taxonomy): domain Eukaryota; kingdom Metazoa; phylum Arthropoda; class Malacostraca; order Decapoda; family Cancridae; genus Metacarcinus; species Metacarcinus magister. Next base: position 10,417 of record JAPQNM010002723.1, read on the forward strand.
GTCAGATTCTATTTTATGATGACAAGGTGAGTAATAACACCTGCTAATCACACACCAGGTACACACAGATACACACAGGAACACACAGAGGTACACACAGATACACACAGAGGTACACACAGATACACACAGGTACACACATCCCACACCTACACACCTTAACAACCAAAAACAAGTGTTACCTTTATTTTACACCTTCAGGAGGCCATTGACCACCTGAAGGAAGGTTGAGGTCACTGTAGACATGTGTTGGGAGGAAATAGCAATGTGTGTGAGGCAGTGCAGCCGTGAAGTCACCGTCACTCATCACTCTAACGCCTCACTCTTGCCAAAACGCGGTAATGTTAATATCCGCAGCGGTGCCGTTTCGTTGCCGTGACCAACTCTCTTAACTTTTGTCGGGCGGCGGGCGGGCGGGCGGCGGGCGTGTGGCAGCGGCCGCGTCCTCCCGCCTTGCTGCTAACGTAAGGACGGAAATGGCGGAGAATTCTCTATCTCGCAGTTCAATCTTTAACCTAATCCACGGGTGAAATATTCTCGCCAAACTTTTAACCGGTGCACTCAGCATATCCGAAGGGACCCGGAGGAGGAGGAGGAGGAGGAGGAGGCGTGAGGACGTGCGTGTGTGTGGGCGTTGGCGTGGGAGTAGCGGGCGTGTGCGTTGCGCCGTGTAATCGCAGCATTGGGATCGCGACACACACACACACGTGACTGGTTAGTGTAGTTTAGGGAAGGCAGCGTCGCCTGGCCCGCGGGATGAGGCGACAAGCTGTTCTCCTGATTACAAGCTGAGGGTCGGTGTTAGGGCCGCACTAAGGCGTAAAGAGACGGTGCTAACTTTGTGCATTGAGCCGAGATGGGACGCGGCTCTGGTAGGCAAGCTGAGGCGACACTCTGACACTCTGACACACGCCCTCTCCTCCTCCTCCTCCTCCTCCTCCCTTCCTTTTGTGTTATCTTAGTGGTGTGCTTTTCCTGCGAATCCCAAAAGTCTGATAGGAACAAGTTGTGATTTTAGTTAATGTTTTTGGTGCGTTGAGGCGACTCTTGGAAAGACTCGAGTGAATGCATCGCCGTTATCTTGTTCTGTTGGTATCACTTAGATGTTCAGTGCCGGGGTGTATGAAGTGGGGGGGGGGCGCTGTGGTCCTCTGCAACGCCTTCATGAGCAAGGGCTGATGGCGGTAATTTTCTAAAGGGAAGGACGGAAGGAGAGGAGGAGAAGGAACACATAGGAAGAACAAACAACAACAGGCCTGCTGGCCCTTACGAGGCTGTTTGTGAGACTACACTATCTACTCTAGAGTGTAGGATACAGGATAGTAAGGGTGAAGGCTTCTCTCCCCAGCCATGGCTGGCAGGGAAAGGAAGGCCAACCAAGACCATACTGTCACTACCACTACTGCTACCACTACTTCCTGGCAAGCGATGTCAGGCCACTAGCGACGTCTTTTGAATCGACATTTCGTAAATTAGGTACATCAGGATGAACTTACTCAAAGTTTGCTACGTTAACGGATAGTATTTTAGTTGTGGATTGGCTTCTAAATATTTGTCAAGTCTATTTTTGAACGTAGTAATTGTTTTACTGTCGACGACATTGGCGGGCAGGGAGTTCCAAACGTTAACGATCCGATTGAAAAAGAAGTGCTTGGCTTCGTTTGATGTGAATCTTTTACCAGTAATCTTAAAAGAATGACGTCGTCTTGTTATATTTGATCGATCAAAAGTAATGTAATCTTCTACATTGATATTATCGAATCCTTTGATTATCTTGAACATTTCAATTAAATCCCCTCGCATCCTTCGTTTTTCTAGGCTGAATAAGTTTAGTTCTTTAAGTCTTTCTTCATAAGGTTTATTTTTCAGCCTTGGAATCATTTTTGTTATTCTTCGCTGGACTCTTTCCAGTTTGTCAATGTCCTTTCTGTAATATGGGGACCAAAACTGTACGCAATACTCAAGATGGGGTCGTACTAGTGAATTATGCAGTTTTAATATGACTTTTTCTGATTTATTTTCGAAAGTACGCCCAATAAAGCCGACCAATCTGTTAGCAGTTTTAACTACCTCTGAACAATGTTGACTGGGTTTTAAATCGTTTGATATTGTGATTCCCAGATCTTTTTCTTTATTTACTGTAGAAAGTGATTTACCATTCATTGAGTACTGAACGTGATCATTATTTCTTCCGATGTGTAGTACCTTGCATTTTTCAACGTTAAATTTCATTTGCCATTTATTGGCCCAAGACGTTAGTCGATCTAGGTCTGATTGTAAGACTTCTCTGTCAATTGTCGTAGTTACTTTGCTGAGAATTTTCGTATCGTCAGCGAATTTCGATATTTTGCAAGTGATCCCATCATCTATGTCATTAACATATATCAAAAATAAGACAGGACCAAGCACTGAGCCTTGTGGTACGCCACTTTTAACGTTTAACCATTGAGAGGAGACACCGTTTAAGACTACTCTCTGCTTACGTTCAGAGAGCCAGTCCAGAAGCCAATTGTAAATGCTACCAGAGATACCATGAGTCATTAGTTTATTAAGCAATCGTTGATGAGGTACTTTATCAAAAGCCTTTTGAAAATCCAGATATATGACATCTACTGCTCTGCTTTCATCGTACGCGTCAAAAACATTGTGGAAGAAGTCTAATAAGTTAGTTAAGCATGAACGTTTATTACGAAAACCATGTTGTGATGGTTTTATTATATCGTTGTCTTCAAGGAATTTCACCACATTGTCACGAATGATTGTCTCCATTAATTTACATACAACTGATGTCAGACTGATTGGCCTATAATTTCCGGGTTGTGACTTGTCCCCCTTTTTGAAGATTGGTGTTACATTTGCACGTTTCCAATCTGATGGAACTTTACCATCTCTTAAGGATTTATTGAATAAGATTGTAAGCGGTTTACTGATCTGGTGCTTGACCTCTTTCAAGATTCTTGGGGAAATTTTATCTGGTCCAGGGGTTTTGTTTGTTTTCATCTTATTGATTTTTTGCAAAACGTCATTTTCTACTATGAGTATATCATTTAAGAAGTTTACGGTCCCTCTAATCTCAAGTGGCTGAAACGATGAACAATCCTCTTCTGTAAATACGGATGCAAAAAAGTTATTAAGGATTGTAGCCATTTCGTTTTCGTCATTTGTGTGATTTCCATGTCCTTTAGTAAGTGGACCGATATTGCAGGTAAGGGCTTTTTTACTCTTAACAAAACTATAAAATTCTTTAGGATTTGATTTACATGATTCCGCTATATATTCTTCCAGGTTTTTCTTGCTACGCTTTATCAATCTCTTAGTATCGCGACGAATTCTGTCAAACTCTACTTTATCATCTTGGCTTTTAGTTAATATGTACTTATTGTACGCATGTTTTTTGAGAGTGAGGCTGTTTTTTATCTCTTCGTTCCACCATTTTGGTTTGTTCTTCCTTGCTGAACGTCTGTATCGATACGGTACACATACGCTTATAACTTCATTCAGTTTTGTGGTAAAGGCCTCCCATGACTTATCAATATCTGACTCTGACAACAGTTCACTCCAGTCAGTGTCTTCTAGAATTGATCGCATTCTGATGAAATTCGCCCTTTGATAATTTGGTACCTTCTCCTTACTGTCTTTTACTTTTATTTCCTTAATTTTCAAATTGAACGTGATTATTCGATGGTCACTAGAACTGAAAACTGGGCCGACATTTACGTTACTGACTAAATCTTTACTTGTTGAAAGAATGAGATCAAGGGTATTTAAGTCTCGCGTCGGTTCGTGAACGTGTTGATGTAATTCGCTCTCTAATAAGTTCGTGTACAGGTCGTGTCCTGTATGAGATCGTAACGGATTTCCCCATCTCGTTACTGGCAAATTAAAATCACCCATAATAATTGTCTCGCATTGACTAATTGTTTCGGAGATTGATTCGAATAGTAAACGGTCAATTTCAGCGGTGCGCCCCGGTGGTCTGTAAATCAATCCGAGTATTTTTCTACTTGAGTTACTCTTTAATTCGATAAAAACTGTGTCAATACCGTTGATGGGTTCTGTTTTAATGGAGATCGGATGGAGCGAGCTGTGAATATATAGGATTACACCACCGCCAATTCTGTTCTCTCTTTCACAGCTAAAGATTGTATAACCAGGTAACTGAAATTCTGCAATGTAATCTCTGTTCGACGTATCTAACCATGATTCTGTGACTCCTATGATGTGGTACTGATCCATCGCCGCGAGAGCTTCGAGGTCTGTGAATTTATTTCTGATGCTGCGAGCATTTACATAACAAACTTTAATATGTGGATCAGCAGTGGCATTAGTATTTGGATCAGCGGTGGCATTACACGGAGCAACTACGACGTCGTTGCTGCTCTCGTTCGCTCGGCGTTTTTTGACCTATTGAGAATAACTTGGTCACTGAAAAGTCTGCCCAAGCGTGCATCCCCAACGCTGTTTAGGTGCAGTCCGTCGTACTGGAAAAGGAGGAGGAAGACCAGATGAGTGTGTTCAAGGGAAGGAGGAAAGAAGTTTAGACATATAATGGAGGAAAGGAGGAAAATAGGAGGACTAGGAGAAGGGAGAGGGATGTGTAGATGTGATGGAGGGAGATAAAGAGAGGGAGATGAGAGGCCTGTGTCGTGATGGCGGTGGTAGAGAGAGAGAAAGAGAGAGAGAAAGAGAGAGAGAGTGGAGGGTGGGTGGAGGGTGAGTAGATGTGATCAAGCTTTGTTTTGGATCACCATCAACAACGCCTCATTAAAACCCGCCAACCCAGCCTATTCTAGCCGAACCCCGCCCAACCCCGCCCAGCCCAACCCCGCCCAACCCAATCCCGCCCCGTCCAGCCCAACCCCGCCCCGCCCAGCCCAACCCCGCCCAACCCCGCCTCGCCCAGCCCAACGCGGCGCCACACACGTAAACAAGACTTGGTAATTTCATGTCTATGTATGGAAATAGGAGTTAGTGGGCCCAAAAAAACAATGTTAAATATGCAAACTGACGGACACATGTTACAGGCTGTCTCTGTTTGTCTGTCTGTCTGTCTGTCTCTTTCTCTTTTGTAAATGTTTGTTATTATTATTGTTGTTATTGTTATTATTTTTATTATTGTTATTATTATTATTATTATTATATTGTTATATCACCCCAACT
>JAPQNM010002724.1:0-5000 GCA_029783475.1 Metacarcinus magister
GATCAATAGTCAGGCGTAATAGGAAGTATAGGTCTCAGCAGTATCTAGCAGGAGATACATGCACGAGCCTAAAGTAGTAACTAAGTATCGTATATGATGAGTATTAACTAGACTACCGTTATATATAAGAACGATATATCCCATATTAGAGAGAATATGAGTATAATAATAAAGAAATATATACTCAGTATGAGAGTATATAATAAACAACACACACATCACTAGATAGTGATTATACGTATAAGAGTTGAATATATATACCTAGAGTAGGTTAAGGACTTAATATATATACAAATATGTATATAACACACGACATAATATATATAATAGATATATATATATAATACATAATATATATATATTAGATAATACGTATATAAATATATTATACATTATATAAATATAAAATATACACATAATCATATATAATATATATAATATAATAATATATATGCATACATATATATATATATATAACATATATAATATATATATTATCCATACATAACATATAAATATAACTATATATATAGTTATATATATATATCTATGTATATATATACCACAAATTATAATACTATACTATATAGTTATTAGACGGCTACTATAAATTATAAAATGGTATATTACCTAGCAGTAGTATAGTATATAATACCTATATATTAAGTAGTAGATTTTGGCCTAAGATATAGAGTGATATAATATGCAGTAGATTATAGATCATACCAGAATATATATAAATATAGTCATATTCATAGGAAGAAATAACCTACTAAGTGAATTCATAATCTATAGTATAAGATGATATATAATATAGATAATAGATATACTATATTATTAATAAAACAGAAGTATATATATAATATTAACTAGGATATAAAATATATAATGAGAATAATATAATAAGATATAAATAACTATATATCAATATAAATAATAAAGAATCAATACTATAATATCTATATATAAATAAGTATATACTATTAAATAATATATATTAACACTATACCATATAAATTACTATGTACATATATTCATATACACACACACACACATAATAGTAGCTAACTAATATAACATATAACTAAATATATATAGTAATATAAATATATATATAATATTATATATATATACAAAAATATATATATATATAATAAATAATACTATATATTACATATATTATATATATATATATATATATATATATATTTATACATATATTATATATTATAAAGTAATAGAATATATATAAATATACATATACAAATAGTTCATAATATAATCATAATATATATATAAAATATATAATATGTAATAATAATATATATATAAAATATATATATTATTTAATATATATATAATATAAAAATGTCATATATTATATATATAATTAATATATATAATATATATGATATATATAAATATATATATATATATAACTAATATATAATCGTATCATATATATATATAACTATATTATAATATATATAATATATAATATAAATATAAGTATACAATATATATTATATGTATTATATTATATATATAATGTAATTATTCATAGTATATAATTATATATATAACTATATATATATATAAGTATCATATATAAATATGGTTATGATAATACCGATTAGACATCATTTATCAAAGATACATGATGTATAATCAACTAGATAGACTTAATAATATACAGATAAGGCTACGTAATATTATCATGATATATAGTAATATAAACCTCATAGTATTTAGTAAGTATATATATATATATTAATCAATTATTAGTCTAACCTTATATAATATATTAGAATAATATATATATATAGGATAGTATATAGCGACGAGTATGGCTATTCTATATGCAGATATATGCATATTCATATATATAAGAATGATAGAGATATCAAGATACACACACACACACACAGTTACACACACACACACACAACATAAGATATAGAATTTATAGAATAGGAACCGGAAGTAGATATATATATTGTAGAATATATAGTACCCTCAAATACCTATATATATTGACTAATACTATATAAGTACATACAGTATTATCTCATATAGATAATTTAATTACATATAATATATGAGGTAAGATATAAGAGTAGTTATACGAGATGTATATCTTATATAGTAATTACGTTATAACATATAGATAGTATAGTAATAAGAGTATTAGATAGTACATAATATAGCAGATATAGATATAGTAGGGATATGTAGATATAGTAGTATATTGACGTACTGTCATAATACTATTTGATTAAATAAGTATATATATGTATCAGATACGTATGATATATTATAGTAATTATATAACTATATAAATATGTATATTTAAATATATGCTAGCACTATATTATATATATATAGGTATATCATATAGTAATCTAATGATCATTAGAGTGTCAGAAGTATATCATGTATACCTATATATATAATTCATATTATAGATAGATATATATATTTCGAATAATATCTATACTATATAGTGATATATATTAGATTATTATATAGATAAGATATAGCATATAGATATAGATAAATATATAGAACAAATCGTATATATAATTAATATATAGTATGATATAATATTATAATTTATACTATTCTACCAACTAATCTATAGTACTATTACCTATAGGTAAATATATTCTATATTTAATATATATATATAGTACCTATTATTAATATAACGCAGTAGTATCATAGAGAGATAGATGACAGGGGGGCGTTAAAGACATAGGTGGGTGGATTATATAGAGTCAATATCAAGATAGAGATATTAAGGGATAGGAGAGATTTAACTATATAGATTTTACGTAACATATATATAGACATATATAATAATATCTATAAGTCAGTAATTCTTGATCATTATATATAGGCCGGCGTATCGTATTAATATGTAGAAGTGATAAGACCTACTCAGAGACTTTTAATATAATATCCTCATACAGAACTCGAACTAAGATATATTATATTATATATAGAGTTATGTATAGAGATATAGATAGAGAGATAGATATTGGTATATTGATATAGTATGTGATGATCTATGAGTGAGGTGAATACGATAGGGATGATCTAGAGATATATACACACACACACACAGATATAATATATAAATATTGATCAATATACTAGTAATATATATACATATATATCGATATACAATTTATATTATACTATATATAAATATATAATATATTGTGTGCTGTATATATCTATATATATATATACTATATACTAATATAGATCTTAATCATAAAGTAATAGACTATATATATATATATTATATATATATAATGTCTTAGTTGTGTTTTTAGCATTATAAGACCTACTGCACCAAAGAAAAAGACAGACACTAACGAGGAACACAGATGTATGAGAGAAAACAAAGCAAGAGGTGCGCTTCTTTCATGAAACACTAAGCGTTGCTTGACACTCCTATTTGAAAGATTTTGAATCACTAATAATCATTATCAGTACGTATTAGTATTATACTAATTATACCTATATACCTATATATTTATATATTAATATATCATATAATATATATATTCATACTATATGTATACTGAGACTCATATATTAGTAATATATTTATATATAATTTTTTTTTTTTTTCTATATATATATCATACTTAACATTGTACACCCTATATGATAAGATAAGCACCTATATTATAGTAAATATTCAGTATATTATCAGTTAATATATAAGAATATATGATAGACAATATATATAGTAATATAATATAATAGTAGGTATATAGCGAGATTAGTATATATATATATCTTATATAATATATATATATAGTATAGAATATTACGATAGATATGTATACATAATAGGTATTTATATGGTGCTATAATATAAATATTATTAATATATATATACTAATATAGTCATAAATAGGATCATACTAATATAATAATGATAACATCATATGCTTACTATACACAAGCAGCAATAACTATATTAGTATAGATATATATTAATAAATTAGGTATATAGTAACATATAATAGTATTGAAGAGACAGATATATAGGAGCTGCCAGAATGTATATATATTATAAATTGATAGGAGTAAGGTTAGAGCGAGATAGTATCCCTCATAATATAACATACTAGATAGAATATATTAAATGATAGAAAAATAGTATAGAGGAGAGGAGAGGATGAACAGGATTGAGTATGAGATATAGCTATATCTCTACTGAGCGAAGATCTTTTGACGGATCTCATATATAATGGCAGATAGAGAGAAGAACTATAGTATCAGAGACGGAAGATAATGATAATAGAATAGACACTCAATACGGGTATATGTTATAGAGACTTAACTAATAATAATATATATAGAGAATTATATAATATATAGATGTATAATAGATCTCGTAGATAAGGGATTAGTTACTGATATAGTATATAAAACGAGAGATATAAAGATTATTTATATAGACTATATATTATATCATGAGTATAATTATGCGATATATTATATTAGATATCTAGCAGAGAACGAGAATATGATATTACTATTATATTATATATAACACTATATATATATATAATATATTTATATATACTATACTATACTATAAGTATAATACATAAGATATATAAGTAGTACTATATAATATAATATACATCATAGTGATACTGTGACGAAGTAGCAATATATAAGTAGCCATGAGAAGGAAGATTAAGACAAGATACTACTATACTAAGTATATAATCATAGATAAATATACTATAGACTAGATATATAGATATAGAGAGGTATCAGAATATTAGTCATAATATAGGAAATAGATAGAGTCAAGTAGAGAATACACGACACACCACACACATTCATGATTAAGTACATGATAAGAATAGTAAGAGTAGATCCTAGATAGACAATACTATTATAATACTATTATAACTATATTACTAATACCTAGATATATGATATAATAATATATATTATATATAACA
>JAPQNM010002724.1:15000-37500 GCA_029783475.1 Metacarcinus magister
TTCCGCCTCTTCTCAGGAGCCAGCAGGTCCTGGGACTGGGGAGGCGGTGGTGGCGCTGGTGGCGTTGTTGGCGGCGGGCGGGGCCTGGTTATCTCACGCTGTCGTGGTGGTTCCCCACTGATCCGTTGCAGGCGAGCGGGGCAGTGGTCGTTCCAGGCGTGGTGCCTGTCACCACAATTGGGACAACACGGTGTGGGCCTCTCCCCGTCTCCACGAAGGCGCCGGATACAGTCCCTCGTCGCGTGGTCACCACTACACACCCCACAGAGGTCCTTCTCCCGGGTGCAATGGCGCTGGTAGTGACCAAACGCCTGGCACCGGAAGCAGCAGACGGGCTCAGGAACGAACTTCCTGCAGGTAAACTTCCCCCAGCAGGCAATGTCCAGCGAAGCGGGAACAGATCCCAGCAACGTCAGCACGACTTGGCGGGTTGGGAGGCGGCGTCCTTGTCCGGCGTTGTAGGTGCACCGTTCAGCTGCGAGGACAGCTGGGTGCTCCAACACCGGGTCCAGGGGCAGTGGGGAAACCCTGGAGGACACACTTGCGAGTGCTCTCCTTATGCAGAAGGACGAGGCCTCGCGGCTGTCCGTCTGCGATCTCCTGAAGTGTAGTAGCGGAGCCCCAGTCCGTTCCACGGATGAAAAAGTCCCCCGTGCGGGAAACCTCCACCCGGAGAAGGATCTTGAATTCCTTCTGCAGCCATTTTACCACACGGAGCGGGTTTTCCTCTGTGTGCTCAGCGATCCTCCAAAACTTTGGAGTACCGTCAGCGTCAGCAGCAGGGGCATCCCGTTTCCTTGGACGTTTCCTCCGCACAGGGAGGAAGCCGTCTTCGTCAGCGGGTGACTGAAGGGGCCTCTTTGGAGTGGCCATGGCGGGAGTAATCTCGACCGCGAGTGGACCAGCGAGAGAGCGGGGAGGAGGTCTGCTCTCTGCGACGGCTGGGTGAACACTGAATGGTGAATGTCCTGTCCTGTCCTGTGTGTGTTGGTATAGTCTGGCTAGCCTTAGAGTGCGGCTGGGGTGTTCAGCAGCTTGAACCGTTCAAGCAGATCTTCAGTCCACTGGAGGGGATCCCGTACCGGCTTCTTCAACAAGTCAGAGAGGGGGCCGGTAAGCTCAGAGGCCTGAGGAATGAAAGCTTTATAAAATGATATCAAACCTAGGAAACTCCGGAGTAACTTCTTGGTGGTAGGAGGAGTCATGGAGGTGATGGCAGTCAACTTGCCAACTTGTGGTTGAAGATGGTCGCGGGACAAAACAAATCCCAGATAGTTGATGGACTCTGCTCCAAACCGGCACTTTTTAAGTTTGACAGTCAGACCGTTTTGTTGTAGTCTATCTAAAACAGACTTGAGGGCAGAGATGTGAGTGGGCCAATCAGATGAATACACAAAAATATTATCAAAATAAAAAGAAACATTGGCCAAGCCAGCAAGCACAATCCTCATTAAGCGAATATAAGTGGCACAGGCCGTAACAAGACCAAAAGGCATCCGAGTAAATTCCATCAGGCCCTTGTGAGTGGGAAACGCAGTGAAGCGTCGAGCTTTGGCAGAAAGTGGAACCTGGTAATATGCCTTACTCAAATCTAGCTCTGAGAAGAACTCAGCACCAACGAACTTATGCAGCTCTGTCTCAATACTGCAGGATGGTTCAGCATGGAAAATAGTAACTGAGTTGAGTAACCTGTAATCAATGGCCATCCGATACGTACCGTCGGACTTCCTGACCATGATAACCGGAGAGCAGTGTGGAGAGGTTGAAGGTTGGATGATTCCTTGACTCAATAGTTGCTCAACCTCTTCCTGGTAGTAGTGCTGGAGATGGATTGGCACCGGGTAGATCTTCGCTTGTATTCTCTCCGTTGTAGTGAGGGTGATGTCGTGCTCGACAGTCTTGGTGCAGCCAGGTTGATCCGAAAAAGTAGACTGGTATGTGAGAAACAGGTCTTCAACCTGAGCAGACTGGTTCCAAGTGAGAGCAGGACTAATGACAGGTTCTTCAGCATTAGTTGGACCATCAGGTGTTAAAGCAAGCTCAGGTAAATCATCAATACCCTCACTAAAATAGGATGACTTACCCTTTTCCTCGGGCTCGCTTAAAGGTGAAATCTCGTCGAGGACTTGTAGCTGGTTAACTTGGGCCCGCCGGTGGTACTTCTTGAGGATATTGGCGTGGTAAAGTTTAGGTCCTCTTGGCATCTCGATCAAGTAGTCCACCTTACCCCGTTTTTCCAAAACTTTGTGAGGGCCACTCCAAGCAACCAACAACTTGCTGGAGTCACTAGGCAGTAGTAATAATACCTCATCGCCTGGCTGGAATTGACGGTCTTGAGATCTTACGTCAAAGTAAGACTTATACCGGGCGATACTCACATCCGCGTGTTTGGCAGCAAGCTGGGCGCATTCGGTCAGTTTCTCCCGTAGCTCGATGACGTAACGGAAGGTTGATCTCTCATCTTCTGGGATCCTACGGTTTTCCCAAAGGTCACGGAGCACCGAGAGGGGACCCCGCACTGACCTGCCATAGAGGAGTTCAAATGGAGAGAATCCAGTCCGGTCGTTAGGGATCTCTCTGAGGGCAAACAAAGTAGGGATTAAATATCGATGCCACTCCTTGGGCTTATCAGAGCACAGCTTCCGAAGGGCAGACTTCAGGGTACCGTGCAGCCGCTCAACTCGCCCGTTTCCGCTGGGGTGGAAAGGCGTGGTGAAGATGGGTTTTACTCCCAGTAGTTTGTGTAGCTCTGCCATAAGCTGGGAAGTAAATTGAGTCCCACGGTCGGAAAGTATTTCCCTGGGGATTCCCACTCTGGCGAAGATGGTTAGCAGAGCTTCAGATACAGATATGGTGTCAATATCTTTAAGAGGCATGGCTTCTGGAAACCCAGTGGAGAAATCAATTAGAGTGACGATGTAACGGTGTCCTTCAGAAGATGGTGGAGACAAGGGACCTACCAAGTCAATGGCAACTCTGGAGAAGGGTTCAGTTACGACAGGTAACGGTTGAAGAGGTACTGGACGTACCCTACCCTTAGCCGACATACGTTGACACTTGTCGCAGGAACGGCAGTAATCCCGGATGTCTGCACACATCCCTGGCCAATAAAAGTCTTGCAAGACCTTCATCTGGGTCTTCCGGTGGGAGAAATGTCCAGCCAAAGGACCTTCGTGAGCAACACGTAGGATGACAGGACGGCAATCGCTGGGAACAACCAAGGATAAACCATTTACCTTTTGAAGGTGATCCGATGAGAGACATTTTCGGTACAGGAGGCCTTCCTCATGTATGAACTGGTATGTGGCACCATCCCGTGCTTTCTCAACTTCTTGAGTGGTAGCCTTTGACTGTAAACCCGTCAAGGAAGGACAGGATTCCTGAAGTTGACGAAACTCATCAGGGGTTACAGTCAAAGGATGGAGCTTAGGCAGAACTAGAGGGTGGACCCGTTTAGATCGACCGGCTCTGGTCTCCACAGCACACACTTGAGTAGTTGAGGACTCAACTGGTGGTAGATGCTGACATCCAGAAGGGCGGTTGTCCTTTTCTTGAGAGGAGAGGGAAGTTCCGGGCGAAGGCGAGTCATCAGGAGGCAACAGAGGATCTTGTAGGGAAGAAACGTCAGTGGTGGCTTGGTCATGGTCACTATGGAGAAGATGGTTGTCATTACTGAGTAGAGAATCAGGACTATCAGGATCTTGTACTCCGGGAATATTCCCAACTAGAGCACTAGCAAATTTAATTGGGGCCCTTACAGCATCTGTCCAACCAGTGTAAAATGGGCACCGTAAGTAACACTTAACGACAGGAAATTCGTCGATGCGTCCCAAATAGTCAGCAACTTGTACTTTGGGGCAGAGTGATGGGTCAATGTCTGGCAAGGCTTCCTCAGAAATTACAACTCCAGAGCATCCAGTATCCCTAATTATAGAGGAAGACCATGACCCATTAATAGTCCCCGTAACTGAGAAGTTAGGCACTTTATGGTCTTCTAAGCAAAATCCAACCTTATAGGGGGGCGTGGTAGTAGTTCCATCCTTGAATGCTCGAGGATTTCTGGGACAGCGTGGTCGTATATGTCCTGCTTCCCCACAATTGTGACAAGTCACGGTTGAGGGAGTCTGACTCCCAGGAGAAGGTAGAGGCTGGAGTGGAGTAGCAAGTCGAGGGGAGATTTTCTTAGCGTTGTTGTTGGAAGAGACCTTAGGATAGGCGTTGTGGGCGGATGCCCAGTCATCCGCTAGTTGTATTGCTTCCTTCAGCTTGGTAGGCCTTCTTTCCTTGATGAATAGGCGTATTTCTGCTGATAAGGAGGACAAAAATTGGTCAAAGATGATAAACTCCCTTAAATCAGCATAAACATTGGCCACAGAGGAAGACTCAACCCAAGAATCAAACATCCTCGATAGCTGGGTAACAAACTGATGGTAGTTCTGTCCTACTCTAATCTTGTTTGACCTGAAATCCACCCGGTAGCCATCTGGAGTTTTACTGAAGCCTGTTAACAAGGCTTGCTTCAGTAACTCGTAATCCTCAGTGGTGGATGACGGAAGGGACGTGTAGAGTTCGGCAGCTTTACCAGTAAGGAGGCAACCCAGACGAACGGCAAAGGTATCTCTGGGTAAAACCAGCATCTCGGCCACACGCTCAAACCTAGTTAAATAGGTGGCAATGTCCTCTTCATCCTTGTATGGTGGTAGACTAGGTCTGGAAACAGGATCATGTGATGGTAGGACTGAGGGCTTACCTTTAGCTGCAATTTCTGCAAGCTTGATCTCTTTCTCCCTCTCAGCTTGTCTTTCTTCTCTTTCCTTCTCGCTTGTCTTTCCTTCTTGCTTTCTTCTCTTTCCTTCTCAGCTTGTCTTTGTCTTTCTTCTCTCTCAGCTTGTCTTTCTTCCCTTTCGTTTTTCTGTTGTTCAAGGATCCACTGGCCAATTTCCTTGCCCTGCAGACCGAGGGTTTCACCCTGCTCCTTCAGTTCTTGAAAGGAAGATATGGAGAAGACCACACAGAGAACACAATACAAAAACAAAAAATTGGACAACACCTCACGTGCAAAATCTGGCAAAAGCAAGAGTTTGACGGCAGTCAAAACACTCATAACATTACTCCCGGGCCTCAGGCAGCAATGGCGCGCAGCAGCGACTTACAGATAACCCCCCACAATCTGTAAAATGATAATAAATGATTAGTAGTTCTTATCCTGGCGAGGTCGCCAATATGTCAGGGCCGAGGTGACTACCAATTAATATTATCTTTTTATAGAGTTGTGGGGAAGAAAAATCATGGAGTATGATACCCCGAATATATTTACACACACACAAATAGCAAACAGTAGGCTAAAAGCCAAAATAAATCACCAACGACGAACTGCTCGTAAACAATTATCAGAGCAGGGGTATGACACCCAAATAACTCCCTGTACAGCTGTCTGGAGGGTGAGATGCGTGACAGCAACACTCGGCAACGTAGATTGCTCCTCAGACAGCAGGAAGGGTCGAATGGTGTAGGTACAGTTGAAGGGCACACTGGAAGGGAGCCCAAGTCTCCAGAAATGCCTTCGGAATGTTGAGAAACAGCAGCAGGTGGTGAGGTGTTGTCAGGTGTGAGAGCTGAGGCGTTCTGTCCTTCTCCAAGCCGGTGGCGTGGAGCTTGGCTCGGTTAGACTACTCCCCTACCCCTGGACAAGGGGGTGGGGTAGTGGCGGGGAAGCCGGTGAACAAGCGCCGGCAGACGAGAGTGGTAGTTCAACCACTAATTAGGGGAAGACGAGGCAGGTGCAGTTCCTCACACATGCCCCCACTAAAACATCTGCTGCACAGCTGATGTCGAAGAACTGCAGCTGACCAGGAGACATAAACAAACTTATAATACTTGAGTGCAGGAAACAAAACTTGTAAAAGACGGGAGTGCAGGAAAACAAAATAAAGAAAAGCTATTGCCGGCTGAGAAGGTCGGCTCCAATGTTGTCTGTCCCGGCAACATGAACAACCCTAAATTTATAGGGTTGAAGACCTAAAGCCCATCATAGTACTCTATCATTTTTATCTTTGAATTTCTGAAGGTATATTAGAGGCTTGTGGTCTACATCAAGGATAAATTCCTTACCTCGAAGATAGAAGTCAAACCTATGAATGCCGAATACGATGGCCAGGCATTCCCTCTCGATGGTAGAGTATCGTCGTTCCCGATCAAGTAGTTTCCGGCTGGCGTAAGAGATGGGATGTGGACGATCATCATGGTATTGTAGGAGTACAGCACCTAATCCATAGTTTGAAGCATCGGTACGTAGGACGAAGGTCTGGCTGGGGTCTGGAAGACGCAGAATAGGTCCCGAAGTCAAGGCTTGCTTCAGCAGCTTGAACCGTTCAAGCAGATCTACAGTCCACTGGAGGGGATCCCGTACCGGCTTCTTCAACAAGTCAGAGAGGAATAAAGCAATAGGTGGAGTTCGTATAACATTAGAGGTGTCTTGATACTCCTCTTTTGAAAGAGTTTGAGTCATAGGCAGGTGGAAAAACAGACTAAGGAGGAGAATTAAGGAGTTTACCAGTGTAAGGGATGAAAGAGTGAAGATACTGGTTAACTCTTGCATTAGGAAGATGGACAGAATAGGGCTGAGAAGAAGAAGAAAGTCTTGTGCAGCGAGGCCACAGGATGGGGGGGGAACATGCAGTTAGCAAGTTTAGAAGAGCAGTCAGCATGAAAATAGCAGTAGAATATAAATAAAGATGCAACATTGCGTCGGTGACTTAAAGAATCAAGACAGTCAGTTAGAGGAGGAGACTTGATGAGACAAAAAGCTATAAACTCCACCCTGTTTAATAGAGCTGTGTGAATTGAACCCTCAAGATATGAGAGCCATACTACATACATGGGTGGATAAGGCCCCTGTACAGAGCAAGCAGGTGAGAGGAAGAGATAAATGGACGCAGACGCCATAGGACACCTAACTTCTTGGATGCTGATTTAGCATGAGTAGAGATATGAAATTGCCAGTTTAGATTTAAAGTGTGTTTAATGCGGAGGAGAGGGGAAGTTGAGTGTAATTGAAGAAAGGGGATAGTTATCTGGAAGGTTATGTCGAGTAGATAGTTGTAGAAATTGAGTTTTTGAGGCATTGAACAGAACCAGGTTTGCTCGGCCCCAATCAGAATCTAGTGAAAGATCAGAAGTTAGGCGTCCTATAGCATCTCGCCTTGAATCATTTATGTTTTGTTGGGTTGGGCGTCTGTTGTACGACGTTGAAAAATGCAAGGTGGTGTCATCAGCATAGGAGTGGATAGGGCATTGAGTCAGATTTAGATCATTGATGAATAATAGAAAGAGAGTGGGTGATAGGACAGAACTCTGAGGAACACCACTGTTGATAGCTTTAGGGGAAGAACAGTGACCATTAACTACAGCAGCAATAGAACGGTCAGAAAGGAAACTGGAGATGAAGGTACAGAGAGAAGGATGGAATCCGTAGGAGGGCAGTTTAGAAATTAAAGATTTATGCAAGACTCTATTGAAGGCTTTCGATATGTCAAGGCCGACAGCAAAAGTTTCACTGAAGTCCCTAAAAGAGGATGACCAAAATTCAGTTAGGAAAACAAGATCACCAGTAGATCGGCCTTTACAGAAACCATACCGGCAATCCGAGAGAAGGTTGTGAGGTGATAGATGCCTCATTATCTTCTTGTTAAGGACAGACTCAAAGGCGGTCACCCATTTTAGGGACAGGTTGAATGTGAGCAAACTTCCAGCAAGAAGGATAGGTAGAAGTAGAGATCCATGAACGGAGGTAGCAGCTAGATAACGCCGCCACAAACTAACGCAAACTTTACTACCTCGCTCTCGCTCTATAAGGCATCCACAAGGGGGACTTTTCAGGGTAGTAGCCCGGTAGTAAGAGATTCACTGACGTCACGCCACGAGTGACGTCACGATGCTTGACGTACTCGCCAGCCAATCACAACACTGTTTACAAAACACAGCAACCAATCCCGAGCCATCCACGTTATCAGTGTTTACAAACACAACAGTCTCTTCACTCTTGTGTCTCTCGTCCGACAGACAAAAAACATGGCAGAACCTGCTCGCAAAAAGCCTCGTAGGCTAAATTTGAGCGAGGCAGAGCTCATGACCATAGTAGAAGAGGTTAAGAAACATGAGCATGTGGTCATGGCCAAGTTTGACAGCAAGGTGACCGCACAAACAAAACCATTTGCTTGGCAAGAGATCACGGATTGCGTGAACTGTGTAAGCAGAGTTCATCGCACTCCCTGATGATGTCAGAAACAAATTCAAAGATCAGAAATCAATGGTAAAGAAAAAATCAGGTCAACTATTTCAGGAAAGCAATCAGTCAGGTAAGAATAAGTTGTGTTCATGCATTTCGTTATAACTTAATGATGTACTTCTTTTACACATATCTTCCACTAACGTTCAATCCTCTTGAGGTATTTGGTTAAAATTATATTACACGACGGTCGTGCGAATAGTAAACAAATTTGTTTTTATTCTGCCCTACCCTAGTTAGGAAGAAGTAATGAATTTTAAGAAAAATATACGCCCGCTAAATAAAGAATGGTATTTCTTTATAACTAGGCTACTGCTCCACCTCTTTCTTTTTTCTCTCTTTCCCTACATATTAAGCATAGTGTACTCAACACATCTGTGAAGATTAGTTGGTGCTCACCATTATTTACATAGCAAAACGTCTGTGAAGTGATGTTAGGTTATGTTAAGTTAGGTTGGTTAGGTTATGTAAAGTTAGGGTAGGTAACGGTTGTTAGGTTAGGTTACGGTTAGGTTAAATTAGGTACCCTAACAACCGAACATAACCTATCTTAATATAACCGTAACCTAACCATAACTTTACATAACCTAACCAACCTAACTTAACATAACTTAACATCACTTCACAGACATTTTGCGAGGTAAATAATGGTGAGCGCCGCCTGAAACCTTCACAGATGTGTTGAGTACACTATGTATAGTATGTAGGGAAAGAGAGAAAAAAGAAAGAGGTGGAGCAGTAGTTGTAAAGAAATACCATTCTTTATTTATCGGGCGTATATTTTTCTTAAAACTCACAACTTCTTCCTAATTAGAGTAGGGCAGAATAAAACATGTGATTGTCCCACTTAGAAAAATTAAATTAATGAATACATAGCCATAAATGCGTCAAACTTAACCCCTCTACTCCTGCTACACAAATCCCGAGCTAATATTATGTAGTACATGCTTTTCATCATTGTTATCAGCCTTATGTGGTCCCAAAAAATTAAAGTTGTAAACTACTAACTAATTGGTGTTGTAAATTAGATTAATATTGAAATAAATATTGAAAAGAAATGTTGCTTTGTTGCTACATTGTATTTATAACAAATTCACATATTGTAATGTTTCCCATAGGTGGTGGGCTTCCTGCCGTCCCCAATAAACTCACCACAGTGGAGGAAGCATTCATGTACTTCCTGTCACCAACGTCATTTGCAGGCCTGCCAATACCTGACAGTCAGGACAGTCTAATTAGTAAGTCAGTGTAGAATTTTATAATGATCATACTATACACTTAAGTTGTTTGTACATTTATGATGTATATTGAAAAATAAATACTGAATTCACAACTATATAAGTGGTGTATGTAACGCTACAGTGTTTATAGTTATATGCAATCATGTATGCAGATTCTTGTTGTGTAAAATACATTTTGCTTATAATATGTTATTTCTTTTTTCTTCCAATAGACCTCCGCAGTGCTGCCACATCAGACCTCACCACTACTGCCAAAGCAGGCCTCGGCACCACTGCTGAAGCAGGCCTCGGCACCACTGCTGAAGCAGGCCAAGGCACCACTGCTGAAGCAGGCCTCGGCACCACTGCTGAAGCAGGCCAAGGCACCACTGCTGAAGCAGGCCTCGGCACCACTGCTGAAGCAGGCCAAGGCACCACTGCTGAAGCAGGCCTCGGCACCACTGCTGAAGCAGGCCAAGGCACCACTGCTGAAGCAGGCCTCGGCACCACTGCTGAAGCAGGCCAAGGCACCACTGCTGAAGCAGGCCTCGGCACCACTGCTGAAGCAGGCCAAGGCACCACTGCTGAAGCAAGCCTCGGCACCACTGTCACTGGATCATGGCATCCACTTCCATCAACTAGTGATGACACCAGTGACAGCATTATATTTGTTTCGGATGGGATTGAACATACAATACCAGTTCCACGGTATTGGAAATATCAATTTTGTTTTAACATTTTAAGTTGCATGTTAAAGTCATACAATTTATATACATACTTCTGTTTTCAAAGCTATATATTACAGTTAAATTTGCTTCAGTTAAATGTGTTCCTTAAATTAATCATACTAAGGATATAATTATGTTTTCCAACAGTGAAGCTGCTGTCGGAGGGGTTTGGTCCACCTGCAGATCAACACTGACCACACAGCCCGTTACTGCAAAGGCAAGGCAGATACCACTTCACTCACCATCACCATCACCCTACATTTATATATATATATATATATATATATATATATATATATATATATATATATATATATATATTATTTTTTTTAATTACTGAATCCTAATTACAAAGTTTTATAACGTAGATGATTACTTTGAAGATTTAACAAATGGATGTTTTATTCATTTCA
Organism: Metacarcinus magister; assembly: GCA_029783475.1. NCBI lineage: Eukaryota > Metazoa > Arthropoda > Malacostraca > Decapoda > Cancridae > Metacarcinus > Metacarcinus magister. Next base: position 25,649 of record JAPQNM010002724.1, read on the forward strand.
GGTTATGGAGATGACTACCGCCTGGTGCCGGAGGTTCTCCAAATGCAACAGGAGACCCGGGACCACATGTCCAATCTGGTGGATATCACGAAGAACCTGGTGGAGGTCCAGAAGGACATGGCGGGAGTTCTTAGGGAGGTCGTGCTCGAACTAAGGTCAGGAAAGAGGCACTTAGGGAGACTCATGCGGCACTGAAGGAGGTCATATCTGCACATAAATAAAGTTTTTATGTGTAGATATTGTGTTTCCTTAGTCGCCAGCTCCTCTATCTAAGTGTCTCTCCACTCTGAAACTCTGGCTATAAGGCTGCGTTTACACCAAACGAGTCAATTCGAGTCAAGTCACATAGTCTTGACTCTATATGACTCGCCAGTCAAGGGAACACAGCTTTCTAAGTAATTTTGCAGGAACCATTCACAGTAAGTGAGTCGAGTCATGCCCTTGGTGATTGGTTCCTACATAATTACTTAGAAAACTGTGTTAACTTGACTGTTGAGTCATATAGAGTCAAGACTATGTGACTCGACTCGTTCGGTGTAAACACAGCCTAAGGCTGCATTGTAATTTTTATTGGTGGGGATTTTTGTTTATACAATGTGTCTTTCAAATGTTACCAAGCTGCTCATGTATCAAAGATGATATATTTTATAGTGATCTCATAACTGTAAGAATTTTTTTTTTTTACCATGCAATATAGTTCTTGGTAAAATAATACATGTGTGATTAGTATACTATTTTTGGGTGTTTTTTTTTTTTTTTTATATATACAATGTGTCTTTCAAATGTTACCAAGGTGCTCACGTAAATGTTACCAAGGTGCTCACGTATCAAAGATGATATATTTTATAGTGATCTCATAATTTTAAGAAAATATATTTTATCTACCTAATTTTATTCAATATATTAGTCATCCATATTACTTAATTTTATTATTCCTTGCTGTAAATGTTTACCTAATATCGTAAAAAGAAAAGACACACACTGAACAATAATATATACATTAAATTAATATCCTAAATTGATTAGTTAAGGATGAGTCATGAAGAAATACACTGACAAATACTGAAATAACATTATATTTATATAGAAAAAAATAATAATAAAAATATATATATATATATATATACTAACATGGAAAGCTGGATGGAGAAATAAGAGAGAAGGCTGTTAGAACAAATAAGTTTCCAAGGTTGATAGAAGGGAACAAGGTTACTGCATGTATATATTTTTTGTCAGTGTGAGTGTCTTCTGTGTTTATGCTGGTATGTTAAAATTCACAGCAAAGAATAATAAGATTAAATAATAAGGGTAACTAATGAATTGTATAAATAGGTAAGAAAGTATATTTTCCTAAAATTATGAGATCTATATAGGTAAAGAATATATAAGTTTCCAAGATAATATATATTCTTTACCTATAAAGATCTCATAGCCTTAGGAAAATATACTTTTTTTTACCTATTTTATACAATATATTAGTTACCCTTATTATTTAATTTTATTATTCCTTGCTGTGAATTTTAATATACCAGCATAAAGACAGAAGACACTCACACTGACAAAAAATATATACATGCAGTAACCTTGTTCCCTTCTATCAATAGATAATAAGAATAAATAAGAGGTAAATTTACGATATATCTCTCTCTCTCTCTCTCTCTCTCTCTCTCTCCTCTCTCTCTCTCTCTCTCTCTCTCTCTCTCTCTCTCTCTGTTTTACGCATAGGAATTGTATATAAATACAAACGTTAACTATACCCTTTTTATACCTATACCTTTATTTTATTTTAGTGTATGGAACAAGGAAATTATACGTAACAGTATCCTTAGTATGGAAAGGAGAGAGAGAGAGAGAGAGAGAGATTCAGATTCATAACTTTTATTCACAATATGAATACATCATACATACTGACAGTAACGATGCCAGTGCCAGTGCATTCGTAACTGATAACAATAACAATAACAAGACAGTAAATAGTGGTGATGCAAACGGTAGTAGTAGTGTTAAATCAGTGAAACGCTCAATATCCTGGGAAATGGATGACGCTCAGGAAGTGGACGAAGGATATACACTAGTCCAAAACGGGAAAAAAAAGAGTAGAAAAGGTGCCAACCCAGATACGAGTGTCAATCTGGCAGAAAGGCAGCAGCCCAATCCTGATACACCACAAGAAACATACCGCCTGTTCTTCCCGAAGGGCGTGTCTCCGAGGGACAGGGCGATATGGCTGGCAGATGTGGCCCACAAGCACCGAAACTTGTCAGTGCAACCGAGGCTGACATCAAAATCCATCATTGCAGTGACGCGAGACTTGGACACAGTCAAGTTTTTAACGACGATCGGCCATCCGTACAAAGGCACCATCATAAAGCTGATGGTAATAACACAGGAAAACAAGCAGACGAAGGTAGTCATACGCAACTACCCTTCATATATGACCCTGGACTACATCAAGGACCTCCCATCTGTAATATGGGTGGAGAGAGATGTACGCCGCGACAACAAGGAATCCAGGAATCAAGTGTTCGCTCTATGGCAGGGGGAACTACAAACAACACTGCAGTTTCCGGGAATGAGGCCCTGCAAAATGGAGAGGTACGTTGGAAAACCAACCTTTTGTGGGAAATGCCAAAAATGGGGACACAAAGCATGGCAATGCGACGGAAAAGTAAAGTGCGGATTCTGTGCGGGGGATCACGACTCAAAGCTGTGCAGGGAGAAGATAGACAGGGGGCAGGCTGTCACACCAAGGTGCCCAAATTGTTTTCAGGAACACAATGCTTGGAGTATCAGGTGCCCTTTACGACCGGAATCACACCTACGTGTCATGGGTCAGGTGATATACAAGCCTGCGCCTCCTCCCCTTGTCAGAGAATTTCCCCCTCTGTCCCAGGGGACGTCTCAGCCACCCTCACACCTGACTTCAAACCAGCCGGTACCCCAAGAGACCTCACCAAGTACCAGCGAGCGTCTCTCACCACCACCCACCCCCCACCACCCCTGGACTCGCCCCCACCCTTCTCATCCACCACCACAAAGGCCACAGGCTGCTCCACAACATGGCGCCCCTCCAGCTGCTACGGAAAAGCAGCCAGTAAATCAGCCAATCGAAACAGACAGCGACGCAACAACAAAAATACTGAGGGAGATGGAGGTCTTACGTCAGGAAGTGAAAACACTAAGAGACGAACAGAAAAGAATGCAGAAGGAAAGTCAGGACCAACAAACAAGAATGGAGAAGGAGAATCAGGAATTAAAAACCATGTATGCAACTCAACAGGAAATTAAAAAAACAATAATAACGGAATTCGCTTCAGTAAAGGAACTATTGATTCAAATTGTGGCGGACAACAAAGAAAAAAAACAAACACACAGGGACAATGGAATGAAGATGGAGACAGACACTGCCCCCCCACCCCATCAACTACAGGACAGCGGCCCCGACCTGACTCTCACAGCCACGGTGACGGACAACAAAATGATGACCGAGCAGCCTACTCCCTCCCCCACACTAACCCACTTAGGCCAGCCAGCAGGGATAACTGTACAAGACCAGGCCGCCACTCTCCCGAAGCATGTTTATCCCGTGAGCCAGCATGTCACGCGGCCTCCATCCAGCCAACCTCTGCCATCTGTCACCCAATGCTCCGTGATACCCAAGCACCAGCAATCCAGCAGGTAGAGCCAGGTGCAATAACAAATATGTCGTTGAAAGTCCTGCAGTGGAACATACATGGTATAGTTAGCAAGGCGGCCACATTAATGCAGTACATCCACACCAGTAACACTGCCATAGTTCTCCTCCAAGAGACTCTACTCAGTGACGCCCCCACCATGCGGTTTGGAAACTATCAAGTATTTAAACAGCACTGCTTGCAAGGAGGCTCGCGGGGGCCCATCACCCTTGTCAGGAGGGACATTCCAGCCAACCTTACCCAAACTCCACCACACCTTGGGGACCAGGTGGACTCACTGTGGGTCACGGTACACCTTGACACCGCCGTCAAAGTGGATGTATGCAATGTGTATTGTAGGCAAAGATCACATCTCGATTTGCTACATGCAGTGGAAAACAGTAGAGGGGGAATACTCGTCCTGAGTGGGGACTTCAACGCCCACCACCCAGTGCTGGAGCCTTGGAATGTAAGTGGCGGCAACTTAAGGGGGCGTCACATCATTCAAATGCTGGAGGACTTCGAGGAGCTGCAACTGCATGGCGAGCCATCTCCCACTCATATAGGGGGTGGGAGGCTTGATCTTACCCTTACAATGAATGGCAGTGGTTGTGTTGAGAGAGTTCACAACATCCCACAACTACTGAGTGATCACTGGGCACAGGAGATTGACATCACTCTACCGAGAACTGCAGCCCAGCCCAGTATTACAAAGAGCAGATGGATGACAAGGAAAGCCGACTGGAAAAAATTCACAGGCCACCTAAACACCTGGTATGCTAGTTATGCTGTCCCTGACTCAGTGCAACTCTTCACTGAAAACCTGACCCAAGCCATTCACGATGCAGCTGATGCATCCATGCCTCGTCAGGGAAGGAATAAATTCAACCCTAACAAGAAGCATCTCTGGTACTATGACTCAAGAATAAAGTTCCTGAATCGAGTGTCTAGTCAACTCACCAAGACATATAATCATACGAGGGCCGACGAGGAGAGAGAGAGAGAGAGAGAGAGAGAGAGAGGGGGGGGGAAAGCTGCCGGGGGCATCGCTGCTGCCAGACGTACGCTTCATAAGATCGTAGCTTTTATTTGCATGCAAACCTATGTCTGTAGATCAGGAACTATTTTATATAATTATATGGCTACAATAATGTTTTGAACATACATTTCCTTTCATTTCACTCACGAAAACAGAAATAGACAAAGTTACTACTGGTTAAGAAAGTAGTAAGTTATGGCGGGGAGCTTGACACATTTTCTGCTGTTTGTGACGTCACTGTACCCCCGCAAGCCAGCGTTAGCCCTTTCGTGGATCACAACTTGGCGTTATCTTGCTACCGGCACAGTTATTGCCGCAGTAAGTGTTTCGTGGATCTCACCCCAGGCTGGGAGCGAGTTCGGAAGCACAGTTTTTGAGAACAAAAGGAGGGACTCCATCCTGACTATAAGCCTTCCCAGAATCAAGGCCAGAGAGGGCCTGGAAAACGTCATAATGAAAAATTTTAATTTTAGGGATGAAGTAGTCAATTGGTGGAGGAGTACATAAGAACATAAGAATTGAGGAGACTGCAAGAGGCCAGTTGATGACCTACACGAGGCAGCTCCTTGCCCCCCACCCTTGGAATAATCCAATATTTAGCCATTCCCACCTGTCATCCCTATCCATACTCTCATCCAACCGTCTTTTAAAGCTACCTATTGACTCACCATTTACTACGTGTCTACTCAGCCTATTCCAATCGTTCACCACTCTGTTAGTGAACCAATATCTACCTAGGTCTGTCCTGAATCTAAGTTTTTCTAGCGTGTACCCATGTCCACGTGTTCTATCCTGACTACTAAATTCTAAAACCTGATTAATGTTTCCCTTATTAATTCCTTTTACCCATTTGAAAACCTCAATCATATCCCTTCTTGCCCTCCTTCTCTCTAGGGAGTGGAGATTAAGGCGTTTTAATCTATCTTTGTAGGGTAAATTTCTCAGCCCCTGAATCATCTTGGTCATTCTTCTCTTAACTGCCTCCAAGGAGCCTATATCCTTCCTATAATAAGGGGACCAAAATTGAGCTGCATAATCTAGGTGGGGTCTAACTAGCGCTAAATACAACATCAGAATGACCTCAGAAGTCCTATTTGTCACACACCTACCAATAAATCCCAGTATCTTGTTGGCCCTATTTCTAGCTATAATACACTGTTCCCTGGGACGCAAGTCACTGCTTACTTGAACTCCTAAGTCCCTCACACTATATGACCTTCCCAAGGTAGTGTCATTTAATGTGTAGTCCACAGGCCTATTACCTTTACTTACGCTCATAATGCTACACTTGTTATTATTAAACTACATCTGCCATTTCTCTGACCACTCATACAGCCTATTTAAGTCATCCTGCAGCATCCTAGCATCATCTATATTCTTTACCGGTCTTCTTATCTTTGTGCCATCGGCAAATTTACTGATATCACTGTTTATTCCTGTCTCTAAGTCATTTATATAGATTATGAATAACAACGGTCCTAGTACTGATCCCTGTGGTACCCCACTAGTGACATTACCCCATTCTGATTTCTTCCCATTAATCTGTACCCTCTGTTTCCTACTAGTAAGCCATCCCCTAATCCATTCTAGTACCTTTCTACCTATGCCATGACCCTTGACTTTACTTAACAGTCTCCTATGGGATACTCTGTCAAAGGCTTTACTAAAGTCCAAATAAACTATATCATACTCGTCCTCCTTATCTATGGTTTCAAATACTTTCCTATAGAAGGATAATAAATTTGTCAGGAAGGACTTCCTCTTGCTAAAACCATGTTGACTATGTCTAATTTGCTTGTGTTCATCTAAATGTTTTCTAATTGCCCTTGTTATGATAGCTTCTAACATCTTGCCTACCACTGATGTTAAACTAATTGGCCGGTAGTTACTACTTTCTGCCTTATCTCCTTTCTTGAATATAGGAACTACATTTGCCTGCCTCCATAACCTGGGAACTACTCCTGTGTCTAGGGACTTTCTAAAAATCATCGCAATGGATTCAACGAGTTCTTCTCTACATTCCTTAAGAATCCTCGGATAAATGTCATCCGGCCCTGGAGATTTAGTCTTTTTAAATTTATCTATTTCCCTACTAACTACTTCCCTACTTATGTCGCTTAACCCGTAAAGTGCGGCTGTGTGGAAGGGATTAAGTCCCTCAGTGCGGCTAAAAACGCCCCAAATCACTCAATGGCAAAATGAAATAAAAATTACATCATCGCATTAGTTTCATAAATGTGCAGCCGACAGTGAACTTATCTTTGACTTCAATTGTGTAGTTATCCGGTTACTTGCACAATTTAATAAAGATGCTGGCGAGATTTGGTAGTTTGTTTGAGAGAAAACGAAGCGGCTGCTTGAAGGTACACTAATATATATATATATATATATATATATATATATATATATATATATATATATATATATATATATATATATATATATATATATAATCATATACATATATAAATTTCCTCGATAAATCAGTTTTTTGGTGAATATTCAAATGATGTTTTGTGAGAAAATTATTCTAGCGGTTATATTATATACCGTTATATATATTCATATTAAATGGGATGGATAATCATACTTCAAATCATAATCATACAGAGAGAGAGAGAGAGAGAGAGAGAGAGAGAGGAGAGAGAGAGAGAGAGAGAGAGAGATAGAGAGAGAGAGAGAGAGAGAGAATGTGGAATGTGTGATCCCAGCCCTAGGGAATTGGATAACGGAAGTGTGACAGCTCCCCACCTCTCTCTCTCTCTCTCTCTCTCTCTCTCTCTCTCTCTCTCTCTCTCTCTCTCTCTCTCTCTCTCTCTCTCTCTCTCTCTCTCTCTCTCTCCTCTCTCTCTCTCTTCTCTCTCTTCTCTCTCTCTCTCTCTTCTCTCTCTCTCTCTCTCTCTCTCTCTCTCTTCTCTCTCTCCTCTCTCTCTCTCTCTCTCTCTCTCTCCTCTCTCTCTCTCTCTCTCTCCTCTCTCTCTCTCCTCTCTCTCTCTCTCTCTCCTCTCTCTCTCTCTCTCTCTCTCTCTCCTCTCTCTCTCTCTCTCTCTCTCTCTCTCTCTCTCTCCTCTCTCTCCTCTCTCTCTCTCTCTCTCTCTCTCCTCTCTCTCTCTCTCTCTCTCTCTCTCTCTCTCTCTCTCTCTCTCTCTCTCTCTCTCTCTCTCCTCTCTCTCTCTCTCTCTCTCTCTCTCTCTCTCTCTCTCCTCTCTCTCTCTCCTCTCTCTCTCTCTCTCTCTCTCTCTCTCTCTCTCTCCTCTCTCTCTCTCTCTCTCTCTCTCTCCTCTCTCTCTCTCTCTCTCTCTCTCTCTCTCTCTCTCTCTCCTCTCTCTCCTCTCTCTCTCTCTCTCTCTCTCTCTCTCTCTCTCTCCTCTCTCTCTCTCTCTCTCTCTCTCTCCTCTCTCTCTCTCTCTCTCCTCTCTCTCTCTCCTCTCTCTCTCTCTCTCTCTCTCTCTCTCTCTCTCCTCTCTCTCTCTCTCTCTCTCTCTCCTCTCTCTCTCTCTCTCTCTCCTCTCTCTCTCTCTCTCCTCTCTCTCTCTCTCTCTCTCTCTCTCTCTCTCTCTCCTCTCTCTCTCTCTCTCTCCTCTCTCTCTCTCTCTCTCTCTCTCTCTCTCTCTCCTCTCTCTCTCTCTCTCTCTCTCTCTCTCTCTCTCTCTCCTCTCTCTCTCTCTCTCTCTCTCTCTCTCCTCTCTCTCTCTCCTCTCTCTCTCTCTCTCTCTCTCTCTCTCTCCTCTCTCTCTCTCTCTCTCTCTCTCTCTCTCTCTCTCTCTCTCTCCTCTCTCTCTCTCTCTCTCTCTCTCTCTCTCCTCTCTCTCTCTCTCTCCTCTCTCTCTCTCTCTCTCTCTCTCTCCTCTCTCTCTCTCTCTCTCTCTCTCTCTCTCTCTCTCTCTCTCTCTCTCCTCTCTCTCTCTCTCCTCTCTCTCTCTCTCTCTCTCTCTCTCTCCTCTCTCTCTCTCTCTCTCTCCTCTCTCTCTCTCTCTCTCTCTCTCTCTCTCTCTCTCTCTCTCTCTCTCTCTCTCTCTCCTCTCTCTCTCTCCTCTCTCTCTCTCTCTCTCTCTCTCTCTCTCTCTCTCTCTCTCTCTCTCTCTCCTCTCTCTCTCTCTCTCTCTCTCTCTCTCTCTCTCTCTCTCTCTCTCTCTCTCCTCTCTCTCTCTCTCTCTCTCTCTCTCTCTCTCTCTCTCTCTCTCTCTCTCTCTCTCTCTCTCTCTCTCTCTCTCTCTCTCTCTCTCTCTCCTCTCTCTCTCTCTCTCTCTCTCTCTCTCTCTCTCTCTCCTCTCTCTCTCTCTCTCTCTCTCTCTCTCTCTCTCTCTCTCTCTCTCTCTCTCTCTCTCTCTCTCTCTCTCCTCTCTCTCTCTCTCTCTCTCTCTCTCCTCTCTCTCTCTCTCTCTCTCTCTCTCTCTCTCTCTCTCTCTCTCTCTCTCTCTCTCTCTCTCTCTCTCTCTCCTCTCTCTCTCTCTCTCTCTCTCTCTCTCTCTCTCCTCTCTCTCTCTCTCTCTCTCTCTCTCTCTCTCTCTCTCTCTCTCTCTCTCTCTCTCTCTCTCTCTCTCTCTCTCTCTCTCTCTCTCTAGTATCCATCAAAATCTAATTTTATATACGTATAGCAATGTGTAATCTAATAATGTCAAATATATTTTTCACTTATAAAATAACCTATACGATTATACCGTAAAGTAGTGTACACAAAAGGCCAAAGTAATATAAAATAATGTGGATAATATAATTTTACTTATTAGTATATGCAACAAAACATTATATATATACATTATTACATATTATACATTATATAAAGGGGAGGCGGTGGTACAGTGGACAAGCGTTCGATCCCCCGATATCTGCTGGCCACTTGTCATTATTTGATATCACAGCCGAGTGGCCAAAGACTACCCAAATTTCTGCCATACTGTCCTCAGACGGGACTTACAATGTTATATGCATTTGAGGCTTTAGCAGCGATTAGCCTCGCACGTTCTCAACATATTCAAGTTAGAACGTAAACTATCGAGGCGTCACTATAAAAAAAAATTTTTAAAAACTTACGTCAAATAACAGGCAAGAGGAAAGTCCATCCTGCTTCTATAACAAAAAAAAAGAAGCCTACTGGCGCCAATGATTTATGATATAAAAATCAGAATATACATATTATTTACATATTATACATATTTTTTTTATATACAGTTTTATGTACATATAATTTACACTTGTTTCAGCGTGTGATAATCTTTGAAACAACTGTACAAGCATAATGCAACGTTGCATTCATTGCATTTTGACGTCACACGCATACGTCTGCTTGGGCGTCTGGTTGTGTTTTTGCACACATAGCAATCCAGACGCCTCTTCTGTCCATTTAAGGTCTCTGTAGGAACAGCAAAGTGGCGATTGAATACATCTGAGATGCGATCAGGCTGAGGTGCATGGCGGCGACTATTGATGGTGTTTGTGGGCTGACCAAACTCTTCAAGAAGCTGGAAAACTATGTTGTAAATAAACTCACGCAGTTTGAGCTTCTTAGAAGGGTCCATCTCCCGTTTGACTAGCCAGAAATTGTAGGCATTGAGCATAGTTATGTCTATCATGTGGAAGAAGAACTTATGGTACCACATGACAGATTTTCTCAAGCACTCAACACTACTTATCTGACTATCAGACTTGTCCACCAAACGCATATTCTTGGTATAGTCAATCACAACATCAGGCTTCATGATAATTTTATTCGTATTATAATGAATTTTACCTGTGGTGACTATATCGCCTTTATGGATGGTGGAGAGGAGATGAACTGGCTTCTTGTCATTCCATTTGACAGCAATAACTTTGCCTGACTTTTCTTTTTGAATGAACAGGTCTTTTTTACGTCGCTTCTTATCATCGCCTGAGCTTGGGTTGTCAAGGATAGTTTTATCTCCATTGAACTTTGGCATAAACTTTCTGTTTTTCCGTACAGTTCCACATGACCCCGTGTTGTTGTCATGTAGAAACTGACAGAGAGCTGGACTGGTATACCAATTGTCAGTGTAAAGAATATGACCCCGGCCCATGTAGGGTGCCATCATCTTTTTGACAATGGCACCAGACATGCCCATTGGGTCATTCTTGCTGGCCTTTGGTATATCAATGTCTGTGCCTGTGTACACAATCATGTCAAGCACAATTCCTGTATCACAGTCACACAGCACAAAAAGTTTGATGCCAAAGCGATGCCTCTTTGTCGGGATGTACTGTTTGAAGACGAGGCGTCCCTTGAATAAGATAATTGACTCGTCGACCACCATCTTCTGGAAGGGATAGAAATACTTTTTGTACCGTGTAAGGAACATAGAAAGTATTTCTCTCACCTCCCAGATACGGTCGCTGGTGATACGATTTTCATTGTCTGCATAGTACAGAAAACTAAGCAGCAATAAAAATCTATCACGAGTCATATACTTATTGAAGATAGGGGTACTAACGAGGGAGTCATTACGCCAGTAATGCTGGAGAACATGCTTTTTACAAAGCGGCATCACCAGCATCAAGGCGATAAAAACGAGCAGCTCCTTGGAAGTGGTGTCTACCCATTGCCGGAACCTGGACTTTGGGGCGAAGGCATTCATTCGCTGAGACTCCCAACGGTAATAGTTGTTGGTCTTCTCAGCAATGTATGACATCACCTCGTCATCCAAGAAGGCACGGAAGAAATCACTCTCCTTTGCCTCGTCGTTGCAGGGCCAGTCTTTAGTAATACCACTCCTGTCACTTTGAAACTCGTGCAGATCTGGTACAAAGTCTGACCCCTCCGACCAGACAAACGAGAAGCCAGAGGGCTCACTCAAGCGGGGCTGCCTCTCATCATCATCCTCGCCTTCAAGCAGCTCCCTGTCATCGGCAGCATGAAGAGTCTCGTCCTCGGCAGAGTCAAGAGGCTCGTCCTCATCACTACTTGACAACCACCCATTGTCCTTGCTGTCAATTGAAGAATGGGTGTCACTGCTGTCTTTATCACTCTCTTCCGAAAACAGCAAGCCATAAAACTTGGAAGGAGTTAATTTCTGCTGTTGCCGTGGGCGTGGTGTGGGCGTTTGGCTAGGTTCTGCTTCGGAAGAGGCTAAGGGTAGCTGAGCAACATCAGAACTCATACCCATACCTGTTGGACAAAGAGTTTT
>JAPQNM010002724.1:42500-70592 GCA_029783475.1 Metacarcinus magister
GTTACCAAGCACATTTGAATAACCTCTTTCAAGGCTAAGGTAGCAGTGGGCTTCAGGGCGACGGGAAGCCAAAAGAAGCTATGGGGAGGGATGGGGTCGGGGGAGGGAGTGGGTAGGTGTGGGTCGCCGGTGGCCGGGTGGGTGGGCCTGTCGGGTAAGCGTGAAGCCGAGAGGTCTGAGCGTGTGTGGTGGTGGTGCCGCGCGGAGTGTCCTGGGGCCATACTTATAAAGAATTAGGATTTGATCCTAAGAGCGCGTCTTAACTAAGCTAGGACATTTGTCCAGCTAAGGCGCGGAGCTTAAGAATGAGTCTAAGACAGCGGCACCAGCATGTCGAAATAGCGCTACTTATAGCAAACATTCGGTTTGGATAACGTGATTTTAACCACTAAAAGTTTTAAAAAGAGTGAAAATAACGACAAAAAATAACAATGAGTACTTTTATGATTACTGGTTAAGACTAGAATTAAAAAATACATATACAAGGATATATTTTTATCGTCGATGCAACGCTCCGTTCAAAGGGCCCAAATAAACAAAAAAATTGGATGCACTCAATTCAAATGAAATTATTGACTCTACTGCTACCTTCAGTTTTAAAAGTTTTACAAAACCCCCTAGGAAAAAAAGATAGAACAAAACCCTCCAGGACAGAACCCCTTATGATTTTTTTTCCCGATAGGTTAGATTTGGGTAAAATTTCACTTTCACACCCGCCCAGTTCCCCTTACATTCCCACATGTCCTCATGTTTATTGGGGGAAGATGGGGAATGGGGATATCTTATTAGCAGCTATTTATTTGCGACGGTAATGAGTGTCAGAATCGTTTGTGTGTATCAATGTTAGGTTTCCCTTACTCCTAAAGAAACTTTGGGTATATCTTCTTAACTATTTATTTGCTATGGTTATACATTTTTTTGTGCCTACACTAGCATTTCTTCAACATTGTTTTACCATTTAATCTCCTCCACGTACATGTAAGTTGTTTTCTTGGGAGTGTATATCAAAATTCAAAGAACATAACAAAACAGTTTAGAGGCTGCCGTTATATCTCCCTTGTTTCTGGTATTCATCACCACTATTATACAATTTTGTTCCTACAGCAGCATTTTTACAACGTTTCTCTGCCACTTACTATATTCCTCGTAAATATACACTGTTTTATTGGAGGTATATATCAATATTAAATTATGAGTTGAGGCTGGCTCAGGCTGGTGCGAAACGGAAAACCGCGTATGAGTGTCGTCTGCTAGTGTCTTAGGACAGAGTCTTAGACAGACTCTATAGCTGCTATTCGCTCTCGCACCCGCACTTAGCTTAGGGCGCGACTTAAGACTTATTCCTAATAGTTAAGACTGATTTCCGCCATTTTGTGTACTTAGAATCGTCTGAGACAAAGTCTTTGCTTTATAAGTATGGGCCCAGAGAAACAGACACAATCTCAGACCTCCTTTTCCCAGTTTGGAAGCACAGAAGAGATTCGTTTCATATTATGGATGTATAACATATAATGAACTACCAACAAACCTTAAAAACATAAATAATAAAGATTCATTTAAAATCCACAATAAAAGATATCTCGTTAGTATGTATTAAGATCGACTGTATCATGTTTGCCGTTTCTATTATACTTTTTATGCTTCATGACACAATTGTTTGATCACACCATGTTAAACTTATTAATTTATTGTTTATTATTAATATAATTGGGTAAAATGCACTTAGGGTGTCTGATTAATGTCACTTAGGGATGTTTAATTGTTAAATAATTGTTGTAAATTATTTTATATGTAGGCAATTAAATGTGTAATGATTTAATTAATCTGAGGCTTTATTACTATAGTAAATAATAGTTAAGGGACCTGCCACAAATATTTCATTTAGCGGGTCCTGCCCAGCAATATCAAGGCACACATTTATTGTACATACATATGTTAATGTTACTTGGGCAATAAACCTATTTGAATTTGAATTTGAATTTGAATTTGAGGAGGAGGAAGAAGAGCCATAGGAGAAGCAGAAGGAGGAAGAGGTGAAGGAAGAGGAGGAGAAGGGGAAGAAACATAGGCTTGACGGAATTTATAGAGGAGACCTTAAGTGGCGAAACGAGGAAAGTGTTGGCGTAGAGTGTTGCACCTGTGTGAGCAACACCCTTGTGGTGGGAAAGTGTTGCCAAGACGGTGTGATGTGTTGAGATGCCTCGCCTCTCCTGTGCTTCCCGGGACTCAGGGCCGTACTATTAAAACCTGGGCAGAAGTATGGCGAAGTTGGGGCGCACTTGGGACCGAGTGACGGATTCCTTACTTTTAAAACAGATCCGAACGTTCGCCTGTAACAGTCTCCCCTAGACACCATCAGAAAATGTGCGGTTACCACTCTGGTGAGAATGTGTTGCTCCACCACATACTATTATAACTTTATTTTTATTGTATTTTTCAATACTCATTATATGTTCTTTATTTATGTTTTTCTTTTTATTATATTATTATATATTTTGTTGTGCTGCTGACCAGCGCACTGTCCACAAACAGTGCGCATATTCAAAAACATTGTTCATCAACTCTTCAGCAATTGTTACCTACAGTCTCTATATTTTGTCAATAAAATAACCTTAACTGGATCTGAGTTTTCTCATTCTCCAGTGGACCAACTAGCTACAAACACTCCCAAGCACCCAATGCTACAATTGGTGACCCAAGAGTGAGCTATGGTCAAACAGTGACATACTGCCTGTGCTGAACAAAGAGCACATGTTCCTAGTGTGAAGGCCTGGGTCTTACAGATTCATTCGCTTTCACACTCCCAAGGCAAAAAGTCTCACCTCCATTATGGGGTTCGTGAGAATGAGCCGACGGACGGGAATATTCTACACACTTGTGTAGCTGTCACTTGTGAGGTTCCCCCTCCCACCCACCCTGGCACCTTCTGTGCCCCCTCAGACGCCTTGACTGCGTCTTCAGCGGCCTAATGCGCACGCATGCGCGGCCTCTACCCCCTCAGACGCCCTCACTGCGTCATCGGCACGGCCTTATGCCCTGCCCCCTCAGACGCCTTACTGCGTCCTCAGCGGCCTAATGCGCACGCATGCGCGGCCTCTACCCCCCTCAGCGCCCTCAGTGCAATCCCTGCCCTACCGCCTCGCGGCGTTAAAGTGATCTTCACCACTCACCGCCCTGTGGATTATTCACCGCCCTGTGGATTATTCACCGCCCTGTGGATTATTCATCACCCTGTGGATTCTACTCTCCCATGGATTACTTACCTACAGTGCATAGTGCTCCAACTTGTGTTCAGTGCTCATCGCCCGATGGATTACTCTACTCCAACGTGGATTAATAGTGCTCTCACCTACGTTCAGTGCTCACCACCCTATGGATTACTATACTTTCCCGTGGATTAATTACTTACAGTGCCTTCCCGGACACTCAGTGCCTTAGTGTCCACCAAGGTGCCCTGCATGGGGCGTGTTTATACACCAGTGTCACTAGTGTTAACTGTGGTTCGTTCCCTGAGCTACCGTGGCCCCTGGCCACGCCAGCACCTTTGCCACTCAGTTCAACACCACTTGACTTCACCATGCCTGACAACGACGACCTCCACACTGCAGCAGCAGTGGCACTCAGATCGCCACCCTTCTGCCCACAGAACCCGTCTATGTGGTTCGCTATTTTGGAGTGCGGATTTAAGACATCCAAAATCTCCAACAGCCTCACCCAGTTCACCCATGCTGCTAGCCTCCTGCCTCCTGACGTCCTTCCACAAGTCTCTGACGTCATCTCAAAAGCTTCCACCTCCACCACGCCCTATGAAGACCTGAAGACTGCTATACTCTCAAAACTTCAGTCTTCTATTGCCACCCGCCTCAAAGAGTTGTTCTCCAAGGATGAGTTGGGTGATGAGAAGCCTACAGACCTACTGCTTCGCATGAAGCAGCTACTCGGAGACAAATACAGCGCTTTTGACCCCGAGTTGTTCAAACAGCTGTTCTATCAACGCCTGCCTCCTGCTACACAGCTCGCCCTTTTCAGCGTCAAGGACAGCCTAGACCCTGATGCCATCGCTAAGTTGGCAGACGACCTTATGGCAACCATCCCTACACCACAGGCTTCTTCAGTGTCCTCAGTCACAAACCAGGACAACACTCAGCTCGCTCAGCTCACCAAGCTGGTATCCCAGCTCACGACTGAGGTCACCTCCCTCAAAAGGCAATTCCACGACCGCCAACGGTCCCGCTCCCCCAATCCTCAACACAGCCAGCGCCGACCCCGCTCCCCCACTACTCAACACCGCCAGTACCGTCCCCGCTCGAGAAGCCCAGGACTCTGCTGGTACCACAACAACTTCGGCGACAGAGCTTCGAAGTGTGCCGCCCCATGTTCATACAGGGCGTCAAACTAAAAGGGCGAGTATCAGTGCAGCGCGCTGCTCGCCAACCCTCAGCGCTGCTCCACCTTCACGACAGTTGCTCCAACATAAAGTTCCTGATTGATACCGGCGCCGATGTCAGTATAATCCCCGCGACCGCCAATCTACGAACCCTACCTCCAATCTTACATCTCTTCGCCGCTAACGGGACCAAGATACCTGTCTTCACACGGCGCACCTTGCAACTGAACCTCTACCTCCGACGTTCCTTCGAATGGACCTTCTACGTCGGGAACGTTTCACAAGCAATTCTCGGAGCGGACTTTTTGAGGCACTTCAACCTCTTGGTGGATGTCAAAGGTCAAAAATTGGTTGACCCACTCACCTCTATCTCCTCCACAGCACGATCAGCGCCAGGTCACAGCACGCACCTCGCTGTCATCCAAAAGGACCACCAGTTCGCTGACCTGCTTAAATCTTTCCCTTCGCTGACTCAGCCTTACTCAGCCAGCGTGCCCGCCAAACACCACGTCACGCATCACATCGAGACAACAGGACCACCGGTACATGCCAAGGCCCGTCGCTTGGCTCCAGAACGCTACCGTCAAGCCAAGGCCGAGTTCGAGTCTCTAATGCGCCAAGGTATTGTGCGGCCCAGCAGCAGCAACTGGTCATCAGCCCTCCACGTCGTCCCCAAGAAGAACGGCGACATACGGCCCTGTGGAGACTACCGTGCCCTCAACTCTCACACCCAGATGGACAGATACCCTGTGCCAAACATCCAGGAGTTCTCGTCCCAACTCGCTGGCTCCACCATCTTCTCACGCATAGACCTCGTCAAGGCCTTTCATCAGATTCCAGTACACCCTGACGACATCCCAAAGACCGCCATCATCACGCCCTTCGGTCTGTTTGAGTACGTCAGGATGCTCTTTGGACTCATGAATTCGGCCCAGTCCTTCCAACGTTTCATCGACGAGGTTCTTCGAGGCCTGCCCTTCTGCTTCGCGTACATCGACGACCTACTCATCGCAAGCCCAGATGAAGCCTCACACCGACAACACCTTCACCAAGTCCTCACCCGCTTACAAGACTATGGCGTACAGATCAATGTGGACAAGTCTGAGTTCGGTGTCACCTCTCTCACCTTCCTCGGCCACACTGTAACTCCAGCAGGCATCGCTCCACTCTACACGAAGTGTGAAGCCATTCAGCAGTTCCCGAAGCCGTCCACCCAGCGGAAACTCAAAGAATTCCTGGGTATGATCAACTACTACAACCGCTTCATCCCACACTGCTCTCTCCTGCTTCAGCCACTCTACGCCATGGTCAAGCCCTGTAAGCGTGGCCAGTCTGTCACTCTCATCTGGACTTCGGACGCTGACGCTGCCTTCCTCGCAGCTAAGAAGGCCCTCAGCGACACAGTCACGCTGTCTTTCCCATCCCCTGACGCGGAGATTTCCATAGTGACAGACGCCTCCGACACTGGGACTGGTGCCATCCTCCAACAACTTGTCGACAGTGCCTGGAAGCCGATTGCCTTCTTCTCACAGAAGCTCAACACGGCCGAAACCAAGTACAGCGCATACGACCGAGAACTTCTCGCCATCTACAAGGCTGTCAAGCGCTTCCGCTACTTCGTTGAAGGCCGTCGCTTCCATGTGTACACTGATCACAAGCCTCTTACTACTGCTTTCCTGAGAAACAAGGACTCCTACACTCCACGGCAGTTTCGCCACATGGACTACCTTTCCCAATTCACCACCGACATCAGGTACATCAAAGGCGCGGACAACGCTCCAGCAGACGCCCTCTCCCGCAACATTACTGCTGTGACGTCTTCTTCTCTTGATTACGCCGCCATAGCTGCCGACCAGTCTGGCGACGCCGAACTGGACAAGCTATTGTACAACCCGGCGCTCAAGATAAAGAAACTCACGCTCCCAGGCACCAAGATCGCTCTCTACGCTGACGTCTCCACAGACGCTGTCCGTCCCTACCTGCCACAGCGACATCGCTACCAGGCCTTCCGTCAGTTTCACGATCTCTCTCACCCTGGCATCCGAGCTACACAGCACTTGATGACGTCTCGTTTCATCTGGGAGGGTATCAACAAGGATGTCAGACTCTGGACTCGTACCTGCACCAACTGTCAAGCCTCCAAGGTGACTCGGCATACTCACTCTCCGCCCGGCACTTTCACACCCGTAACGGAGAGATTCGACCACATCCACATTGACCTGGTCGGCCCCCTGCCACCCTCTGCCGGTCATCGTTACATTCTCACCTGTGTGGATCGTTTTACACGTTGGGCCGAAGCCGCCCCCATCACTGACATCACAACGGACACTGTCGCCCACGCTTTCATCGCTACTTGGGTCTCCAGGTTCGGTGTTCCTCTCAGCCTCACTTCAGACCGCGGCGGCCAGTTCGAGGCCAACGTGTGGAACAAGGTCATGACCCTGCTCGGCATCCGCCGCTACAGGACTTCCAGCTACCACCCGCAGGCCAATGGCATGGTCGAACGGTTCCATCGCCAACTGAAGTCCTCCCTCATGGCCTCCACCCAACGAGAGAATTGGTCCCTGGCTCTCCCCATTGTTCTCCTCGGCATCAGGTCCTCCCTGAAGGAAGACCTACACCACTCCTCGGCTGAGCTGGTTTACGGCACCAACCTTAGGCTCCCAGGCGAACTTCTACTCAAAACACCCGACCCTGCACCCTGCAGCGTCCAAGACTTCGCCTCCCGCCTCAAAGGTGTCATGAGAAGCCTTCAGCCAGTGCAGCCTCGTTCTTCCCCGATGAAGACCTTTGTGAGCCAGGACCTCGACACCTGCACCCACGTCTTCATACGCGTGGATGCCGTCCGCCGGCCTCTGACACAGCCCTACCAGGGACCCTACCTCGTCCTGAGAAAGACCAGGAAGACTGTCACCATTGACAGGAACGGTGCTCAAGACGCAGTGGCCATCGACCGAGTCAAACCGGCATATCTGTTGGCCCCAGATCAGGCTCCTGTTATGTCGCACCGCACCACTAAGATCTCTTTCCTCCTTCGTCGTCACTAGGGGGGGAGTATTGTAACAGTCTCCCCTAGACACCATCAGAAAATGTGCGGTTACCACTCTGGTGAGAATGTGTTGCTCCACCACATACTATTATAACTTTATTTTTATTGTATTTTTCAATACTCATTATATGTTCTTTATTTATGTTTTTCTTTTTATTATATTATTATATATTTTGTTGTGCTGCTGACCAGCGCACTGTCCACAAACAGTGCGCATATTCAAAAACATTGTTCATCAACTCTTCAGCAATTGTTACCTACAGTCTCTATATTTTGTCAATAAAATAACCTTAACTGGATCTGAGTTTTCTCATTCTCCAGTGGACCAACTAGCTACAAACACTCCCAAGCACCCAATGCTACACGCCTGGGTAAGCGAGCGTTGTGGTCCGCCACCGCTAAACATGATGATATTCCCGCTTGACTAGCGGAAAGTAGCAGGAAAAGCGCGGGAAATATGTTTGTTTACATCTGCAGAATGACAACAAGCATCAACGCTGTCTCCCTTAGGGCAAATCCTGTATCCACTGTGGATAAGGATATGTTCATTGATCTCGTCAGAGAACATAACTAGGTCATAAATGACAAAACGGTAAATCTGCATAACTATACTGCTCGGACGATATCAATATAAATATGAAATCGTACATAGTGTATGTATTCAACACATTTGTGAAGGCTTCAGGCGGTGTTAACCATCATCTAACTCGCAAAGCGTCTTTGATTTATGTTAAGTTATGTTAGGTTAGTTATGTTATGTTGGATTATGATTAGGTCACGTTAGGTTAAGGTTAAATTATGTTGTTAGATTTGGTTAGGTATGGTTTGGTTTGGTTATATAAGCTTTTTATATTTTATTACGCAAAAGTTAAGCATTTCACCCAAATTTTTTTTCGTATATGGCCTGTATTTACTTATAATGACGAGCACAGCCTGAAACCTTCACAGGTGTGTGGAGTGCACTCTGTATAGTATGTAGAACTTCATAGTTATATCGATATCGTCTGAGCAGTAGTAAAGAGTCAGTATAGTGTGGTTTACTTACAAACACAAACAAGTTTGCTTGCTTGTATATCGTAGGTCAGTTGTACTTTTGCTATCATCTCACTATCTTAATAAGGCAGTTACAAGCATTATAACAATAAATAGCATCAGAGACTGTTTTATACTACAATATTTTTTCTCTGAAGCTATTATTTCCTTACTGTTGGCATTAATACATGACCATATATCAAAAGAAAATGGCACAATTTAATAGAAATTAAGGACTACAATACATAGGATTGTTATATTAAAGTTTTTAAATAATTTCAGGAAGTTTTATTAACAAACAATACAAAAATGGGATACCATCAAATAGAGACACAGGGCAAAAAAAGAACACTGCTCAATTATGTCATGTTTCATTTCCTTCAGTAGTGTGAACATTTATGACAAAAAAATGAAGTGTCAATCACTTATTGAAGAAACTTAAATGAGTTCTTATCTCCAAAAAGAATCCAACTATCTGTACCTTAGAAAGCACTAACTAACTGTAATTATCAGGTTTCAAGATGGGTTGTAGTGGTTTGGAAAGACTAGATTTAATATTCAACGGACTATGCTTTGATAGCCTGAACCTAAATGTAAATTCCTCCTCAGTCAGTCTGCTTCAGCTGCATCAAGCACATTTATATTCTCAAAGTCTAGCAGTGCATCCATAATCTGGAAAATATATGAAACATATTACAATCTAACATTCATGTAAAGGTAGATCTATATATCCGAACATCACATTTAATTTCATGATGAAAAAATAATTTGCGGACAAAATGTTATAAAAGAAAAGTATCCAAAATTCATGGGATGTTACAATTTACAATAATACACTTTTTTTTCCTAACCAAACCTACCATAACTTTAAAGGTGAATTCCATGAAAATGTATGAGAAAGGCAACTGGAAAAGATAGTTTCAAGTAACATTTCTTTATTGGGCAACACTTTAGTATCACAATAGGTATATCTGAAGAATAATGACTCCACCTCCTATCTTCTAATTTTTATATGCCTATTGCCAACAGGCTTGGAGACCCCTTGGGAAAGCGTGGTTTCAGGTTTGGTGAAGTAAACCTCACCTAATCTAACCTAACCTAACAAATTAATACATTATAATTATAACAAGAGTTATAACTCATTAAATTTGATCTGATTAAACCCCATAAATATAACTTTTTTGTGTGGCGGGAGCACACTGATAATAATAAACTTTTTTTCCTAACAAAACCTACCATAACTTTAGGGGTGAATTACATGAAAATCTATGAGAAAGGCAACTTGAAAAGATAGTTTCAAGTAACATTTCTTAATTGGGCAAAACTATAGTACCTATTCCACTAGGTAAATCTGAAGAACAAAGCCTCCACCTATCTTCTAATTCTCATTCCTATAGCCAACAAGCAACCTTCACAGATTTTCAGTATAGTAAAGTATCCTGTGTACTACAACGACAATTATTCTGATCGGTGTGGAGGCGGAATCATACGTTTCAGCAGAAATCATACACTAAATAAGATAGAAGTTAGTAAAACATTATAATTATAACAAAAGTTATAACTCAGTAAATTTCACCTGATTAACCTCAAAAATAAAACTTTTTTAGTAGGCGGGAGCACACTGATATTACAGGCACGTATCACTATAATGACTATAAGGGTGGTAGGCCTCTATAGCTAATTTAAGCACGCCATTCCCAAAACATCCAATGAAAACCTAATATTATGCAAAATAGTTCCTAAACCAAAAATAATTGGGTGGAAAGTCAATATACACTCACCTTGGTAAGTCTTGTTCTTCCTCTTCTTGTGCCTGTCGCTGTAAAACTTCGACGGTCTTTAAAAACCATATAAACACGACTTATTTTTCAATGGCAAGCTTGTAATGCTCATTGATAATATTACAATGTGTTTTCTACATCATAAGATGATTAAAAGTATTATACAAATTATAAACTAAACGAAAAAAATGCTTTTCGTTCAGTGTTAGGGCGGTCTCTCCTGCACTCACCGATTCCAATACTATTCCAACCAGCCCTTTCGCCATGCGAAGGGCTAGTGGAGTTTAAAAGTAAGAAATTATGCTTCGCCCCGTTCGGCAGGCTTGCCTACACTGGCGAAAGATTTTAATAGTACGGCCCTCAGTGTGTCGGGGGGGGGGAGAGCAGGAGAACAAGAAGCTGAGGAGGATCTAGAGCGAGGGATGAATGCATGTGTTGTTGTGTTGCTTGTTATGAGAGTAATTGTGTTTCTAAGGGTTACTGGCGCCTCTCTTTGCATTGGTTTATGGTATTAGTAACGGGGAATCCCTTTGTTGCTTTAGAATTGCAGTGGCAGATTAATTATTGCAGAAGGGTTTGTATTGGTTCTGTCCCTTCCCCCATCTTCATTCCTCAAGACACTGCCCTCCACCGCCTCATAAACTTATTGTAAAGTTTTGGAAAAAAAATCATACAATGGAAACATAAATAGGATTTAAGCAAAACATTCTAAAATTCTTCTTTAGTTTGCTTCAGAAAAGTAAAACGAAACTAAAAAAAAACAATAAAGATAAATGGGATCCAAACAAGATTTAAAATATGCAAAAGATCCGTCACTGCAAACATTAAATTTTCATCTTGCACAACTTCTCATATTTCTTGTGATTCTATGTGGACCATTTACCGCCACTTTGCACCATTTACTCTTTTAACTCATTCCCTTTAAAATTACCCTCTAATCTTTTATATGATAAATAACTTACACACTCGTACCGCCTTACGTCATCCTGTTTTGCGTCGTCATTTCATTGATTCAAATATTGTTTTAACATCGTATAGTTGTCTTTGCTGCACCACTACCACCACCACCACCACTCTATCTCTTCTCTACGTCTAATTTCCTGGCTGGAGGAGGAATGTGGGAGGTCAGGATGAGTTGATGGCCTTGGGATGGCGGGGGTGTTTTAAGGGGGCATTTATTACCCTACAAATCTTTGCTGATACAAAATAACTGGAATGTAAGGGCATGTGGTGGTCGCTGTGGTCACGCTGCCTGCTTGTGTGGTGGGCAGGGATGTGGTGGTTGGTGTGGCAGTGTGGTGGGTGTAGTGCGAGTGATTGTTATTGATAGGGAGGCAGTATTAGTGGTTGAAACGGTGATTAAGTTAAGCTTGTGGTGGACTGGCCAGTGATGTAGTGGTGAAAGCTGTGGTAATGGTGTCTTACAAGGGAGAATGACGTGGTGTAGTAGTGTGGTAGTGTGGTAGAATCAGTAGTGGAGCAGGGCAGCAGTGGCGCTGGTGGTGAAGTGTGTCGAGCTGGTGATGTGTTGTGGTGTTGCGTGGTTGAGGTGATGGCTGCTTGCAAAGTGCATGTAGTTAATGTGGTGGTGGTGGTGTAGGAGAGGGGGTAAGCAATGGGATGGGTCGAGGTGAGAGTGTGAGTTGGTCGAGGTCAGGAGAGTGGGTCAAGGTGAGAAGGTGAGTTGGTCGAGGTGAGAAGGTGAGTTGGTCGAGGTCAGGGGGTGGGTCGAGGTGAGAGGGTGAGTTGGTCGAGGTCAGGGGGTGGTCGAGGTCAGGGGTGGTCGAGGTGAGAGGGTGAGTTGGTCGAGGTCAGGGGGTGGGTCGAGGTGAGAGGGTGAGTTGGTCGAGGTCAGGGGGTGGGTCGAGGTGAGAGGGTGAGTTGGTCGAGGTCAGGGGGGTGGGTCGAGGTGAGAGGGTGAGTTGGTCGAGGTCAGGGGGTGGGTCGAGGTGAGAGGGTGAGTTGGTCGAGGTCAGGGGGATGGGTCGAGGTGAGAGGGTGAGTTGGTCGTGGTCAGGGGGATGGGTCGAGGTGAGACGGTGAGTTTTTCGGGTCAGTGGGATGGGTCGAGGTGAGAGGGTGAGTTGGTCGTGGTCAAGGGTGATAGGTAGAGGTGAGAGGGTGAGTTGGTCAAGGTCAGGGGGATAGATCGAGGTGAGAGGGTGAGTTGGTCGATGGTTAGGGGGATGGGTCGAGGTGAGAGGGTGAGTTGGTCAAGGTCAGGGGGATAGGTCGAGGTGAGAGGGTGAGTTGGTCAAGGTCAGAGGGATGGGTCGAGGTGAGAGGGTGAGTTGGTCGGGTTCAGTGGGATGGGTCGAGGTGAGAGGGTGAGTTGGTCGAGGTCAAGGGGATGGGTCGAGGTGAGAGGGTGAGTTGGTCGTGGTCAGGGGGATGGGTCGAGGTGAGAGGGTGAGTTGGTCGAGGTCAGGGGGGTTGGTCGAGGTGAGAGGGTGAGTTGGTCGGGGTTAATGGGGATGGGTCGAGGTGAGAGTGTGAGTTGGTCGAGGTCAGGGGGTGGGTCGAGGTGAGAGGTGAGTTGGTCGAGGTCAGGGGTGTGGGTCGAGGTGAGAGGGTGAGTTGGTCGAGGTCAGGGGGGTGGGTCGAGGTGAGAGGGTGAGTTGGTCGAGGTCAGGGGGTGGGTCGAGGTGAGAGGGTGAGTTGGTCGAGGTCAGGGGGTGGGTCGAGGTGAGAGGGTGAGTTGGTCGAGGTCAGGGGGATGGGTCGAGGTGAGAGGGTGAGTTGGTCAGGTCAGGGGATGGGTCGAGGTGAGAGGGTGAGTTGGTCGGGGTCAGTGGGGATGGGTCGAGGTGAGAGGGTGAGTTGGTCGAGGTCAGGGGATGGGTCGAGGTGAGAGGGTGAGTTGGTCGTGGTCAGGGGGATGGGTCGAGGTGAGAGGGTGAGTTGGTCGAGGTCAGGGGGTTGGTCGAGGTGAGAGGGTGAGTTGCTCAGGTTCAAGGGATGGGTCGTGGTGAGAGGTGAGTTGGTCAAAGCCAGGGGGTGGGTCTTCGTGAGAGGGTGAGTTGGTCGAGGTCAGGGGTGTGGTCGAGGTGAGAGGGTGAGTTGGTCGAGGTCAGGGGGTGGGTCGAGGTGAGAGGGTGAGTTGGTCGAGGTCAGGGGGTGGGTCGAGGTGAGAGGGTGAGTTGGTCGAGGTCAGGGGATGGGTCAGGTGAGAGGGTGAGTTGGTCGAGGTCAGGGGTGTTGGTCGAGGTGAGAGGGTGAGTTGGTCGTGGTCAGGGGGATGGGTCGAGGTGAGAGGGTGAGTTGGTCGTGGTTAGGGGGATGGGTCGAGGTGAGAGGGTGAGTTGGTCGAGGTCAGGGGGATGGGTCGAGGTGAGAGGGTGAGTTGGTCGAGGTCAGGGGGATGGGTCGAGGTGAGAGGGTGAGTTGGTCGAGGTCAGGGGGTTGGGTCGAGGTGAGAGGGTGAGTTGGTCGAGGTCAGGGGATGGGTCGAGGTGAGAGGGTGAGTTGGTCATGGTCAGGGGGATAGGTCGAGGTAAGAGGGTGAGTTGGTCGAGGTGAGAGGGTGAGTTGGTCGAGGTCAGGGGGATGGGTCGAGGTGAGAGGGTGAGTTGGTCGAGGTCAGGGGGATGGGTCGAGGTGAGAGGGTGAGTTGGTCGTGGTCAGGGGATGGGTCGAGGTGAGAGGGTGAGTTGGTCGGGGTCAGTGGGATGGGTCGAGGTGAGAGGGTGAGTTGGTCGTGGTCAGGGGGATGGGTCGAGGTGAGAGGGTGAGTTGGTCGAGGTCAGGGGGATAGGTCGAGGTGAGAGGGTGAGTTGGTCAAGGTCAGGGGGATGGGTCGAGGTGAGAGGGTGAGTTGGTCGGGGTCAGTGGGGATGGGTCGAGGTGAGAGGGTGAGTTGGTCGAGGTCAGGGGGATGGGTCGAGGTGAGAGGGTGAGTTGGTCGTGGTCAGGGGGATGGGTCGAGGTGAGAGGGTGAGTTGGTCGAGGTCAGGGGATGGGTCGAGGTGAGAGGGTGAGTTGGTCGGGTCAGGGGATGGGTCGAGGTGAGAGGGTGAGTTGGTCGAGGTCAGGTGGAGTGGGTCGAGGTGAGAGGGTGAGTTGGTCGAGGTCAGGGGGTGGGTCGAGGTGAGAGGGTGAGTTGGTCGGGGTCAGGGGATGGGTCGAGGTGAGAGGGTGAGTTGGTCGAGGTCAGGGGGTGGGTCGAGGTGAGAGGGTGAGTTGGTCGAGGTCAGGGGGTGGGTCGAGGTGAGAGGGTGAGTTGGTCGAGGTCAGGGGGTGGGTCGAGGTGAGAGGGTGAGTTGGTCGAGGTCAGGGGGGTGGGTCGAGGTGAGAGGGTGAGTTGGTCGAGGTCAGGGGTGGGTCGAGGTGAGAGGGTGAGTTGGTCGTGGTCAGGGGATGGGTCGAGGTGAGAGGGTGAGTTGGTCGTGGTCAGGGGGATAGGTCGAGGTGAGAGGGTGAGTTGGTCAAGGTCAGGGGGATAGGTCGAGGTGAGAGGGTGAGTTGGTCGTGGTTAGGGGGATGGGTCGAGGTGAGAGGGTGAGTTGGTCAAGGTCAGGGGGATGGGTCGAGGTGAGAGGGTGAGTTGGTCAGGTCAGAGGGATGGGTCGAGGTGAGAGGGTGAGTTGGTCGAGGTCAGGGGGATGGGTCGAGGTGAGAGGGTGAGTTGGTCGAGGTCAGGGGGATGGGTCGAGGTGAGAGGGTGAGTTGGTCGAGGTCAGGGGGTACGGTCGAGGTGAGAGGGTGAGTTGGTCGGGGTCAGGGGGATGGGTCGAGGTGAGAGGGTGAGTTGGTCGAGGTCAGGGGGTGGGTCGAGGTGAGAGGGTGAGTTGGTCGAGGTCAGGGGTGTGGGTCGAGGTGAGAGGGTGAGTTGGTCGAGGTCAGGGGGTGGGTCGAGGTGAGAGGGTGAGTTGGTCGAGGTCAGGGGGGTGGGTCGAGGTGAGAGGGTGAGTTGGTCGAGGTCAGGGGTGGGTCGAGGTGAGAGGGTGAGTTGGTCGATGTCAAAGGGATGGGTCGAGGTGAGAGGGTGAGTTGGTCGTGGTCAGGGGATGGGTCGAGGTGAGAGGGTGAGTTGGTCTGGGTGAGGGGATGGGTCGAGGTGAGAGGGTGAGTTGGTCGTGGTCAGGGGGATAGGTCGAGGTGAGAGGGTGAGTTGGTCAAGGTCAGGGGGATAGGTCGAGGTGAGAGGGTGAGTTGGTCAAGGTCAGGGGGATGGGTCGAGGTGAGAGGGTGAGTTGGTCGAGGTCAGGGGGATGGGTCGAGGTGAGAGGGTGAGTTGGTCGAGGTCAGGGGATGGGTCGAGGTGAGAGGGTGAGTTGGTCGTGGTCAGTGGGGATGGGTCGAGGTGAGAGGGTGAGTTGGTCGAGGTCAGGGGGATTGGTCGAGGTGAGAGGGTGAGTTGGTCGTGGTCAGGGGGATGGGTCGAGGTGAGAGGGTGAGTTGGTCGAGGTCAGGGGGATGGTCGAGGTGAGAGGGTGAGTTGGTCGTGGTCAGGGGGATGGGTCGAGGTGAGAGGGTGAGTTGGTCGGGGTCAGGGGGATGGGTCGAGGTGAGAGGGTGAGTTGGTCGTGGTTAGGGGGATGGGTCGAGGTGAGAGGGTGAGTTGGTCAAGGTCAGGGGGATAGGTCGAGGTGAGAGGGTGAGTTGGTTAAGGTCAGAGGGATGGGTCGAGGTGAGAGGGTGAGTTGGTCGGGGTCAGTGGGATGGGTCGAGGTGAGAGGGTAAGTTGGTCGAGGTTAAGGGGATGGGTCAAGGCTAGAGGGTCAGTTGGTCGTGGTTAGGGGGATGGGTCGAGGTAAGAGGGTGAGTTGGTCGAAGTCAGGGGGGTTTGTACAGTTGAGAGGGTTAGTTGGTCGGGGTTAATAGGATGGGTCAAGATGAGAGTGTGAGTTTGTCGAGGTCAGGAGGGTGGGTCAAGCAGAGAAGGATAGTTGGTCGAGGTCAGGGGTGTGGGTCGAGGTGAGAGGGTGAGTTGGTCGAGGTCAGGGGGGTGGGTCGAGGTGAGAGGGTGAGTTGGTCGAGGTCAGGGGGTGGGTCGAGGTGAGAGGGTGAGTTGGTCGACGTGAGGGTTGTTGGTCGAGGTGAGAGGGTGAGTTTGTCGTTGTTAGGGAGATAGGTGGAGGTGACAGGGTGAGTTGGTCGTGGTTAGGGGTATGGGTCAAGGTGAGAGGGTGAGTTGGTCAAGGTCAGGGGGATAGGTCGAGGTGAGAGGGTGAGTTGGTCAAGGTCAGAGGGATGGGTCGAGGTGAGAGGGTGAGTTGGTCGGGGTCAGTGGGATGGGTCGAGGTGAGAGGGTGAGTTGGTCGAGGTCAAGGGGATGGGTGGAGGTGAGAGGGTTAGTTGGTCGTGGTCAGGGGGATGGGTCGAGGTTAGAGGGTGAGTTGGTCGAGGTCAGGGGGGTTTGTCGAGGTGAGAGGGTGAGTTGGTCGTTGTCAGGAGGATAGGTCGAGGTGAGAGTGTGAGTTGGTCGGGATCAGGGTGAAAAGGCGAGTTGGTCAAGGTAAGGGGGATAGGTCATGGTGATAGGGTGAGTTGGTCAAGGTCATAGTGATGGGTCGAGGTGAGAGGGTGAGTTGGTCGAGGTCAGGGGGGTTGGTCGAGGTGAGAGGGTGAGTTGGTCGTGGTTAGGGGGATGGGTCGAGGTTAGAGGGTTAGTTGGTCGAGGTCAGGGGGGTTAGTCAAGGTGAGAAGGTGAGTTGGTCGAGTTCAGGGGTGTGGGTCGAGGTGAGAGGGTGAGTTGGTCGACGTGAGAGGGTGAGTTGGTCGAGGACAGGGGTGTGGGTCGAGGTGAGAGGGTGAGTTGGTCGATGTTAGGGGGATGGGTCGAGGTGAGAGGGTGAGTTGATCGAGGTCAGGGGGGTTGGTCAAAGTGAAAAGGTGAGTTGGTCGAGGTGAGAGGGTTAGTTGGTCGAGGTCAGGGGGTGGGTCGAGATGAGAGGGTGAGTTGGTCGAGGTCAGGGGGGTGGGTCAAGGTGAGAGGGTGAGTTGGTCGAGATCATGGGTGTTGGTCAAGGTGAGAGGGTGAGTTGGTCGTGGTCAGGGGGATAGGTTGAGGTGAGAGGGTGAGTTGGTCAATGTAAGGGGGATAGGTCGAGGTGAGAGGGTGAGTTGGTCGTGGTTAGGGGGATGGGTCGAGGTGAGAGGGTGAGTTGGTCCAGGTCAGGGGGATAGGTCGAGGCTAGAGGGTGAGTTGGTCGGGGTCAGTGGGATGAGTCAAGGTGAGAGGGTGAGTTGGTCGTGGTTAGGGGGATGAGTCGAGGTGAGAGGGTGAGTTGGTCGAGGTCAGGGGGTTGGTCGAGGTGAGAGGGTGAGTTGGTCGTGGTTTTGGGGATGGGTCGAGGTTAGAGGGTGAGTTGGTCGAGGTCAGGGGGGTTGGTCAAGGTGAGAAGGTGAGTTGGTCGATGTCAGGGGTGTGGATCGAGGTGAGAGGGTGAGTTGGTCGAGGTCGGGGGGGTGGGTCGAGGTGAGAGGGTGAGTTGGTCGTGGTTAGGAGGATGGGTCAAGGTGAGATTGTGAGTTGGTCGTGGTTAGGGGGATAGGTCGAGGTGAGAGGGTGAGTTGGTCGGGGTCAGTGGGATGGGTCGAGGTGAGAGGGTGAGTTGGTCATGGTCAGGGGGATGGGTCGAGGTGAGAGGGTGAGTTGGTCGAGGTCAGGGGGATGGGTCGAGGTGAGAGGGTGAGTTGGTCGAGGTCAGGGGTGGGTCGAGGTGAGAGGGTGAGTTGGTCGAGGTCAGGGGGATGGGTCGAGGTGAGAGGGTGAGTTGGTCGAGGTCAGGGGGTGGGTCGAGGTGAGAGGGTGAGTTGGTCGTGGTCAGGGGATGGGTCGAGGTGAGAGGGTGAGTTGGTCGAGGTCAGGGGTGGGTCAAGGTGAGAGGGTGAGTTGGTCGAGGTCAGGGGGTGGGTCGAGGTGAGAGGGTGAGTTGGTCGAGGTCAGGTGGGTGGGTCGAGGTGAGAGGGTGAGTTGGTCGAGGTCAGGGGGTGGGTCGAGGTGAGAGGGTGAGTTGGTCGAGGTCAGGGGTGTTGGTCGAGGTGAGAGGGTGAGTTGGTCGTGGTCAGGGGGATAGGTCGAGGTGAGAGGGTGAGTTGGTCAAGGTCAGGGGATAGGTCGAGGTGAGAGGGTGAGTTGGTCGTGGTTAGGGGATGGGTCGAGGTGAGAGGGTGAGTTGGTCGAGGTCAGGGGGATGGGTCGAGGTGAGAGGGTGAGTTGGTCGGGGTCAGGGGATGGGTCGAGGTGAGAGGGTGAGTTGGTCGAGGTCAGGGGTGGGTCAGGTGAGAGGTGATTTGGTCGGGTGAGTTGGTCGAGGTCAGGGGTGTGGTCAAGGTGTGAGGGGTGAGTTGGTCGGGGTCAGGGGGTGTGGTCGAGGTTAGCTGGTGAGTTGGTCGAGGTCAGGGGGTGGGTCGAGGTGAGAGGGTGAGTTGGTCGTGGTCAGGGGATGGGTCGAGGTGAGAGGGTGAGTTGGTCAGGGTCAGGGGGATGGGTCGAGGTGAGAGGGTGAGTTGGTCGAGGTCAGGGGGATGGGTCGAGGTGAGAGGGTGAGTTGGTCGTGGTCAGGGGGATGGGTCGAGGTGAGAGGGTGAGTTGGTCGAGGTCAGGGGGTTGGGTCGAGGTGAGAGGGTGAGTTGGTCGGGGTCAGGGGGATGGGTCGAGGTGAGAGGGTGAGTTGGTCGAGGTCAGGGGGTGGGTCAAGGTGAGAGGGTGAGTTGGTCGAGGTCAGGGGTGTTGGTCGAGGTGAGAGGGTGAGTTGGTCGAGGTCAGGGGATGGTCGAGGTGAGAGGGTGAGTTGGTCGTGGTCAGGGGGATGGGTCGAGGTGAGAGGGTGAGTTGGTCAAGGTCAGGGGGATAGGTCGAGGTGAGAGGGTGAGTTGGTCAGGTCAGAGGGGATGGGTCGAGGTGAGAGGGTGAGTTGGTCGGGTCAGTGGGATGGGTCGAGGTGAGAGGGTGAGTTGGTCGAGGTCAGAGGGATGGGTCGAGGTGAGAGGGTGAGTTGGTCGTGGTCAGGGGGATGGGTCGAGGTGAGAGGGTGAGTTGGTCGAGGTCAGGGGATGGGTCGAGGTGAGAGGGTGAGTTGGTCGTGGTTAGGGGGATGGGTCGAGGTGAGAGGGTGAGTTGGTCGAGGTCAGGGGGGTTGGTCGAGGTGAGAGGGTGAGTTGGTCGGGGTTAATGGGATGGGTCAAGGTGAGAGTGTGAGTTGGTCGAGGTCAGGAGGGTGGGTCAAGGTGAGAAGGTGAGTTGGTCGAGGTCAGGGGTGTGGGTCGAGGTGAGAGGGTGAGTTGGTCGAGGTCAGGGGGGTGGGTCGAGGTGAGAGGGTGAGTTGGTCGAGGTCAGGGGGGTGGGTCGAGGTGAGAGGGTGAGTTGGTCGAGG
Organism: Metacarcinus magister; assembly: GCA_029783475.1. Classification (NCBI taxonomy): domain Eukaryota; kingdom Metazoa; phylum Arthropoda; class Malacostraca; order Decapoda; family Cancridae; genus Metacarcinus; species Metacarcinus magister. The sequence goes on from JAPQNM010002724.1 coordinate 62,070, forward strand.
TCAGGGGGTGGGTCGAGGTGAGAGGGTGAGTTGGTCGAGGTCAGGGGATGGGTCGAGGTGAGAGGGTGAGTTGGTCGAGGTCAGGGGGATGGGTCGAGGTGAGAGGGTGAGTTGGTCGAGGTCAGTGGGATGGGTCGAGGTGAGAGGGTGAGTTGGTCGAGGTCAGAGGGATGGGTCGAGGTGAGAGGGTGAGTTGGTCGTGGTCAGGGGGATGGGTCGAGGTGAGAGGGTGAGTTGGTCAAGGTCAGGGGATAGGGTCGAGGTGAGAGGGTGAGTTGGTCGTGGTTAGGGGGATGGGTCGAGGTGAGAGGGTGAGTTGGTCGAGGTCAGGGGGGTTTGGTCGAGGTGAGAGGGTGAGTTGGTCGGGGTTAGGGGATGGGTCGAGGTGAGAGGGTGAGTTGGTCGAGGTCAGGGGGTGGGTCGAGGTGAGAAGGGTGAGTTGGTCGAGGTCAGGGGTGTGGTCGAGGTGAGAGGGTGAGTTGGTCGAGGTTAGGAGGGTGGGTCGAGGTGAGAGGGTGAGTTGGTCGAGGTCAGGGGGGTGGGTCGAGGTTAGAGGGTGAGTTGGTCGAGGTCAGGGGGTGGGTCGAGGTGAGAGGGTGAGTTGGTCGAGGTCAGGGGGATGGGTCGAGGTGAGAGGGTGAGTTGGTCGAGGTCAGGGGTGTGGGTCGAGGTGAGAGGGTGAGTTGGTCGAGGTCAGGGGATAGGTCGAGGTGAGAGGGTGAGTTGGTCGTGGTTAGGGGGATGGGTCGAGGTGAGAGGGTGAGTTGGTCGGGGTCAGTGGGATGGGTCGAGGTGAGAGGGTGAGTTGGTCATGGTCAGGGGGTGGGTCGAGGTGAGAGGGTGAGTTGGTCGAGGTCAGGGGTGTGGGTCGAGGTGAGAGGGTGAGTTGGTCGAGGTCAGGGGGATGGGTCGAGGTGAGAGGGTGAGTTGGTCGTGGTTAGGGGGATGGGTCGAGGTGAGAGGGTGAGTTGGTCAAGGTCAGAGGGATGGGTCGAGGTGAGAGGGTGAGTTAGTCGGGGTCAGTGGGTTGGGGTCGAGGTGAGAGGGTGAGTTGGTCGAGGTCAGTGGATGGGTCTAGGTGAGAGGGTGAGTTGGTCGTGGTCAGGGGGATAGGTAGAGGTGAGAGGGTGAGTTGGTCAAGGTCTGGGGATAGGTCGAGGTGAGAGGGTGAGTTGGTCGTGGTCAGGGGGATGGGTCGAGATGAGAGGGTGAGTTGGTCAAGGTTAGGGAGATAGGTCGAGGTGAGAGGGTGAGTTGGTCAAGGTCAGAGGGATGGGTCGAGGTGAGAGGGTGAGTTGGTCGGGGTCAGTGGGATGGGTCGAGGTGAGAGGGTGAGTTGGTCGTGGTTAGGGGGATGGGTCGAGGTGAGAGGGTGAGTTGGTCGAGGTCAGGGGGTTGGGTCGAGGTGAGAGGGTGAGTTGGTCGAGGTCAGGGGGGTTGGTCGAGGTGAGAGGGTGAGTTGGTCGGGGTTAATGGGATGGGTCAAGGTGAGAGTGTGAGTTGGTCGAGGTTAGGGGGGTTGGTCGAGGTGAGAAGGTGAGTTGGTCGAGGTCAGGGGTGTGGGTCGAGGTGAGAGGGTGAGTTGGTCGTGGTCAGGGGATGGGTCGAGGTGAGAGGGTGAGTTGGTCGAGGTCAGGGGGTGGGTCGAGGTGAGAAGGTGAGTTTGTCGTGGTCAGGGGTGTGGGTCGAGGTGAGAGGGTGAGTTGGTCGAGGTCAGAGGGTGGATCGAGGTGAGAGGGTGAGTTGGTCGAGGTTAGGGGGGTGGGTCAAGGTGAGAGGGTGAGTTGGTCGAGGTCAGGGGTGTTGGTCGTGGTGAGAGGGTGAGTTGGTCGATGGTCAGGGGGTGGGTCGAGGTGAGAGGGTGAGTTGGTCGAGGTCAGGGGTGTTGGTCGAGGTGAGAGGGTGAGTTGGTCGAGGTCAGGGGGTGTGTCTTCGTTAGAGGTGAGTTGGTCGAGTCCATTAATGTCGTGTCGTCACCAAGTTATCAGTCCCTTTTTTTTTTAGCTTATTTTATCCACCTGTGGCTTGCTAGGCCAGCTGGCTTCCTTTGATACTGCTAATTTGTACTAACTGGTGCTCACCCTAAGGTAACAGGATTATAGCCACCAATCCCAAATAAAAGTACCAGTAAGAACAAGCTGCCGCACCTCTACAAGGTTACACAGTCTCTTGCCCAAGTGCGTGGCTACTCTTGGGCCGCGGCAGATATATACATAAAGGGCCTCTGCTTGAGGCTGGTCATCCTGTTGGTGTAGCCGTGCATGCACACATCAAGACTCGGAGAGTATGAAGGCGCACAGTGCACGAAATTCTTGTTTTTACAAACATAATTCTTAATAGATTTGGAGAAGTTGATAAACCAGGAAGGGCAGATTATTGAGGTAGCTTTTCAAAGGTAGTAGGTCAAAGCTACTTCCAGCTGGCCTTGCCTGCTGGAACCTCCCGCGAACACTTGGATGGCCGTCACCATCTTCTCTGATGGAAGGTGTGGAGTGCATGAAATTCCTGTTTTTACAAACATAATTCTCAATATAGATTTGGAGAGGTTGATAAACCAGGAAGGGCCGAGTATTGAGGTAGCTGTTTAAAGGTAGTAGGTCAAAGCTACTTCCAGCTGGCCTTAGCGAGGCTTGCCTCAGGGAAACGGGTCCTTCAACCCAGCCTCTTGTGTTCTGTTTCCCACTTTAATTTTTTACATCTTCAATAACTATGATGCCGAGAATATTGAGGTAGCAAAAAACCACACTGAAAACAATAAGCTGGTTCCAGCTGTCCTTAGCGAGGCTTGCCTCAGGACAACGGGTCCTCCCGCGAACACTTGGATGGCCGTCACCATCTTCTCTGATGGAAGGCGCACAGTGCACGAAATTCCTGTTTTTACAAACATAATTCTTACTATAGATTTGGAGAGGTAGATAAACCAGGAAGGGCAGAGTATTGGGGTAGTTGTTTTATGGTAGTAAGTCCAAGCTGTGAAACTGATGATCTAGATCCAAGTTGTTGCTGTACTGAAGCGCTGATTGGTGGCTGTCTCAGTACTGAGGCTGTGATTGGTGGCTGTCTCAGTACTGAGGCTGTGATTGGCTGCTGTTGGAGGGAGAAATATCCAATCTCTGCCAAAGTACTCTCTCTCTCTCTCTCTCTCTCTCTCTCTCTCTCTCTCTCTCTCTCTCTCTCTCTCTCTCTCTCTCTCTCTCTCTCTCGAGGTCACACGTGTTTCAAAGGAGTACAAAGGAAGAATAGACAGCAACAGTCCCACTGGACCTAACGAGGCTGTTTAGTCTGTTTAGTTACACTACTACTATATCTACTTGATAAGAGACAAAAGGACAGCAAAGTGGAAGGTTCCTCCCCACCCACCCCTCCCTCCAGCCGAAGCTGGCCGGAAGAAGTAATACCATGTAATATGGAAAAACTATCATGGAATTTCTATAGGAAAGTGACAATAACAAGGAGTAATCTATGCTAAAATTTACGCAGTAGTATAATATTCGACTTGGTGAACGGATGCTAAGTGCTTATCGAGTTTCTTCTTAAACGATTCAATTTTAATACTGTTAACTATTTGTGCTGGGAGAGAATTCCAAACATTTACGATTCTCTTGAAGAAAAAGTGCTTCGCTTCATTGGATCTAAAACGCTTACCAATGATCTTTAAGCCATTGTTACGGGTGGTGCTTGTGAGATCGGTAGTTACATAGTCGTTTATGTTGATACTATCAAAACCATGGAAAAATTTAAAAACCTCAATTAGGTCCCCTCGTAGCATACGTTTGGATAAACTGAATAAGTTCAGCTCCTTTAGTCGTTCTTCGTAAGACTTGTTTCGCAATCTTCGGATCATTTTAGTAATTTTTCTTTGTATTCTCTCCAGCTTATTAATATCTTTTCTATAGTATGGTGACCAAAATTGAATGCAATATTCTAGATGAGGGCGTACGAGTGCATTATATATTGTAAGGATAACTTTTTCAGATTTATACTCAAAAGTTCTACCGATGAAGCCGACCAGTTTGTTCGCTTTATTTACAATGTCTGAACAATGTTTATCTGGTTTGAGGTCGTTACTAATAGTTACCCCTAAGTCTTTTTCATGGTTAACCTTGGAAAGTTCAGAGCCATTCATTGTATATTTAGTGAATTGATTGTTGCTACCGATATGCAAAACTTTACATTTATCAGCATTAAATTTCATTTGCCATTTTATTTACCAACTGACTAACGTTTTATATATCATTAACCGTTGCCACCAGTAGGCATATGGAGGCACAGATGGACTTGCCTCGCCTGTTATTTGGCGTAGGTTTTAGAATTTTTATAGTGACGCCTCGAATGATTAAGTTCTCTCTTGAATATGTTGAGAACGAGTGAGGCTTATTACTGCTACAGCCTCAGATGCATATTAACGTTGTAAGTCCCGTCTGAGGACAGTATGGCAGCAATTTGGGTAGTCTTTGGCCACTCGGCGGTGATATCAAATATTGAAAAGTGATCAGCGGATATCGGGGATTCGAACCCGGAACCCTAGGCTCCCATGCCCGAACGCTGACCACTGCAACACCGCCTCCCCTAAACGTGTCGAGGTTTGATTGAAATTTTAGTTTGTCGGCGGTGTACAGGTGAGGCCTTAATCAATATCATTGACATAAATTTAAAAATATCATTGGAGCTCTGTAATCTATCTTGATTTCTCGCTGTTATTCTTTCTGTGCCGCCCCGAGAATAACCGACAAACTATTCTTGAGTTCCTTGATTAAGTGATCGAGTGCACAGACAAGTGAAAATCCAACCTTGGTGAAAAAACTGTGACGATAAATTGATCAAACAAAGCCACTGACCCAAGCTCCCCTACATGGAGCCTCCTACCCACACACCTTAAATACAGAGCGGTGGGCCATCACTTCACAACACTACCAAGGACTACCTACACTCCAATTACACAAAAGTGCAATTACAGAAGCATTGCCGTTCTCTAGGAGTAAATAATGTGTGGGTAACGAAGGAAAATCTAGTGGAAATTATAATGAATGCGGCGCAGGATAATATGGCAACAACAGAGGTTAGTCCACCACACACTCCATCTGACCCTGACCTAAACACCAATACTGACACCAGCGATGAGGGGCAAACACCACCACTTGAACACACGTCACAGTGCCCTAAGGATAGCAATGAACGGCTAGAAACTGAATTTAAAAGAATTTATTCATTGATTGGAAACATAGACTCTCGACTGGCAACACTTGAAGCGAGATACACAGGTCAAAATGGCTCGGAGGCTACATCCTTCACCCCCGGCCCTGGGTCACCGCCCAGCGACACTTCCGCCACAATCACTGATCTTGGTGACCGCGTGACCGCCCTGGAAGGAAAAATTAACGGCACGCAAGAAACACAGCCTCTCTCCAACCAGGATTACACAAGATTGGAGGAACGCATTGCTATTCTAGAGGCAACGCGGAGGACGGTGTGACGAAACAAACTGCACCTGATATATAGTGCTCACTTGGGCCTTGTGCGCATGCGCAGCCCGGGAGCAGACGACACCCGGACACCTGAAATATAGTGTTACATCCGAGAGAAACACTTTTATTTCAGCGATATAGATAAGGTAAGGTTGTTTAATGCTCGTGATGACGAGTGATTTCTATTTCTAAGTTGTTTATGTGCTGTAGGAAATAGTATGGCTGTTGGAAAGTAAGCCATTAGTAAGTAATAGACGTTTATATAATCCTCACAACGATACCGCGAAGATAGAATGATGTAAGCCCATTTGATAGTTATTATGGCATATTTAGATGTTTCTCTGTAAATCAATAGGAAATCAAGTGCTTAATACATCTTGCTGGTGCATGGCCAGTAACAAGAGTAAATCATGCTGAAATGAATGAAATTGTGGCCTTCAACATAACATAACATAACAACACTATGCGAGGAGCCAGGATATACGCCCCTTTTTGTGTTATTATGGCCTTTTTAGATGTTGTTTCTCTGTAAATGTGTAGGAAGACAATGATACTTATATATCTTATTGCTGCAAGGTCAGGGAAAAGAGTAAATCGTGCTGAAATGAACGAAATTTTGACCTTTAACACACCATACTCACCTGGCTTACTCACCACCTTGTTAGCTACCCCAGTTCATGAGTGGATATGAGGCATAGCCTATGTGAGGTAACAGAGGTATAATGCGATAGCACAAACCTGCAGGTACGCTAGTTTCATGTGTTAGTATGACTATAGTTATAGTGCAATGATAATAAAGAATAAGTTACCTTATGCAGAGTCTGGCATAAATCTTTAGTTTCTAAACTACCCTCCTACGGATTCTATCCTTCTCTCTGTACCTTCATCTCTAGTTTCCTTTCCGACCGGTCTATTGCTGCTGTAGTGGACGGTCATTGTTCTTCTCCTAAAACTATCAACAGTGGTGTTCCTCAGGGTTCTGTCCTATCACCCACTCTCTTTCTATTATTCATCAATGATCTCCTAAATCTGACCCAACGCCCTATCCACTCCTATGCTGATGACACCACCTTGCATTTTTCAACGTCGTACAACAGACGCCCAACCCAACAAGAATTAAATGACTCAAGGCGAGATGCTATAGGACGCTTAACTTCTGATCTTTCACTTTTTCTGATTGGGGCAGAGCAAACCTAGTTTTGTTCAATGCCTCAAAAACTCAATTTCTATAACTATCTACTCGACATAACCTTCCAGATAACTATCCCCTCTTCTTCAATGACACTCAACTTCCCCTCTCCTCTACATTAAACACACTCGGTCTATCCTTTGCTAAAAATATAAACTGGTAATTTCATATCTCTACTCTTGCTAAATCAGCTTCCAAGAAGTTAGGTGTCCTATGGCGTCTGCGTCCATTTTTCTCTCCCTCTCAGCTGCTTGCTCTGTACAGGGGCCTTATGCGCCCATGTATAGCTCACATGTCTGGGGGGACTCAACTCATACAGCTTTATTAAACAGGGTGAACATAAGAACATAAGAACATAAGAAATGAGGAGACTGCAAGAGGCCAGTTAATGACCTACACGAGGCAGCTCCTTGCCCCCCACCCTTGGAATAATCCAATATTTAGCCATCCCACCTGTCATTCCTATCCATACTCTGATCCAACCGTCTTTTAAAGCTATCTATTGACTCAGCACTTACTACGTGTCTACCCAGCCTATTCCAATCGTTCACCACTCTGTTAGTGAACCAATATCTACCTATGTCTGTCCTGAATCTAAGTTTTTCTAGCTTGTACCCATTTCCACGTGTTCTATCCTGACTACTAAATTCTAAAACCTGATCAATGTTACCCTTATTAATTCCTTTTACCCATTTGAAAACCTCAATCAAATCCCCTCTTGCCCTCCTTCTCTCTAGGGAGTGGAGATTAAGACGTTTTAACCTATCTTTGTAGGGTAAATTTCTCAGCCCCTGAATCATCTTGGTCATTCTTCTCTGGACTGCCTCCAAGGAGCCTATATCTTTCCTATAATAAGGGGACCAAAACTGAGCTGCATAATCTAAGTGGGGTCTTACTAGCGCTAAATACAACCTCAGAATGACCTCAGAATTCCTATTTGTCACACACCTACTAATAAATCCCATTATCTTGTTGGCTCTATTTCTAGCTATAATACACTGTTCCCTGGGGCGCAAGTCACTGCTTATTTGAACTCCTAAGTCCCTCACACTATATGACTTTCCTAAGGTATTGTCATTTAATGTGTAGTCTACAGACCTATTACCTTTACCTACACTCATAATGCTACACTTGTTAACATTAAACTGCATCTGCCATTTCTCTGACCACTCGTACAGCCTATTTAAGTCATCCTGCAGCATCCTAGCATCATCTAAATTCTTTACCGGTCTTCCTATTTTTGTGTCATCGGCAAATTTACTGATATCACTGTTTATTCCTGTCTCTAAGTCATTTATATAGATTATGAATAACAATGGTCCTAGTACTGATCCTTGTGGTACCCCACTAGTGACATTACCCCATTCTGATTTCTTCCCATTAATCTGTACCCTCTGTTCCCTACTAGTAAGCCATCCCCTAATCCACTCTAGTAACTTCCCACCTATGCCATGAGCCTTGACTTTACTTAACAGTCTCCTATGGGGTACTCTGTCAAAGGCTTTACTGAAGTCCAAATAAACTATATCATACTCGTCCCCCTTATCTATGGTTTCAAATACTTTCCTATAGAAGGATAATAAATTTGTCAGGCAGGACTTCCCCTTGCTAAAACCATGTTGACTATGTCTAATTAGCTTGTGTTCATCTAAATGTTTTCTAATTGCCCTTGCTATGATAGCTTCTAACATCTTGCCTACCACTGATGTTAAACTAATTGGGCGGTAGTTACTACTTTCTGCCTTATCTCCTTTCTTGAATATAGGAACTACATTTGCCTGCCTCCATAGCCTGTGGAGTCTAAAGCTTTTCGCCTCATCAACTCTCCTCCTCTAACTGACTTTCTTGATTCCTTAAGTCACCGCCGCA
>JAPQNM010002725.1:0-37500 GCA_029783475.1 Metacarcinus magister
TAATAATAATAATAATAATAATAATAATAATAATAATAATAATAATAATAATAATAATAATAATACGAATACTTCCACGGGCATGGAAAAAAGTATTGACGGCTTTTTTTTTCCCCGTTTTTTTTTCGGAAGGTGGCGATGGAAAGAAACTATCTCGCTCACCTTCAAACTTCCACGGGCTCTACGAGGCCTGCCTTTGCATATAAGCTCATGCCTAATACTTCCCGCTAATACCATGCTATCAAACAACATTTGGGAAAACTCTGGTCGGAAAAGAATTTTCCCTTGCAATGGCATATAACTCGGGCGGGCGGGCGGGCGGCAGGAGCTTGCTTCGTTCTGACCAATCACAAGCCAGGGTTTCAGCTCATGGGGTAGGGAGAATCTGTATATATAGTCCGAGTAGGTGAGCCGCGCGGCCAGTCAATAACAGCAAAAAAATGTACTGACAGAGGTTTTCTGGCTTTTAATATGAGAGTTTCCAATCATGATATTAAACAAGAAACGTATATACCCGTTCGATGTTGCATGAAGTGTTTTTCATTGGAAGATCATGCAACAAGAGACTGCAAGAAAGGAACTGAATACAAACTTTGCTCAGAATGTGCCCAAGAGGGTCATGTATGGCATCAATGCAAAGAGTTAATTAAAACATGCGTGAATTGTAATGAGAACCACAGCACTATGGCCATGCGTTGCATGAAGAAAAAGGAAATTATACGACAAGAGAGATTGGAGGAAAGCAGAAAGAAAAATTTTTCTTACGCAGGCGTGGTTAAGTGCAACACGTCACAGCACACCTTCCCACCACAACAGGCTAACGCAAATTACTCATCATTAAAGCTTTCCTCTATTCCACAATTCACTTTACTTTCCTTTCCAACTCTTGCGTAAAAAAGCGGCTGTCACCGTAGTGTTGAAGTAGTACTGTATAGGAATGAGCACAGTACAGCTAATGTTTAACTATGAAGGTATATAGCGGACCCCAAACTGTCTTAAAATTGACCAAGTGGAGCGCGGGACCAACTCACTACGCTCTCTCTCATCGTGCACTAAGGTAGCGCGTAGTAAAGGTAGCCGCATACCCCACAGCAAAGGAGTACGAGTTCGCGCTGAAAAATATAGTAGGGAGGCATGGTTGTTGACTCAACCTCTTAAGCCCTCTCTCGCGCTGAATGCTGCATACGTGCGTCAGACTTCAGTCCTAACCACTTGGTTCTCTCTACCTATTACTAAGAAGGTACCGAGGCTATATATATATATACGAAGGGTGACGGTTAGTGATTGAGATGCACTGGTGACGACCATTGGCATATCGAGCGTGTTACGTGGTGGCGGAAAAATTACTGCTAGTGAGAGCAAGCCACGCACAATGTATATAATCACCCACATATTCCGCGTGCAGACTTTTACGACTGTCTTCATGCACCCCCTCCTCTCCTTTTGGAAGAGAAGCTTCACGGCATTAGCTGTGGCTCCTCGTGGCGGCGCACATGGTGTGGTGTTTGCCAAAGCGAGTCGCCTTCAATGCAGCGACCACTCTGACTTTGTGATGGTTACTCCACTATCCGTGCGATAATTCATCTCGTAGGTTAAAGAATCATAACTTTAACCATTCCACACTGACGCAGCTTCTATCGAACGGTCGGTTGGAACGAAGCACACCTTTTGTATCTTTTCGTGAGCAAAGACGGGTTAGACGTTTCCCAGCAGCTTACTATTATTATACTTATGAATGGTGGTGTAACATTGTTTATTTCCATTCATTCCCCCTTAGAGAGAAGGGACGCGGCGTCGCGGGCCAATGCTGCCGGACGCTTAGCGCTATTTACTATTATTACTATCAAAGATTTTTTTTTGATGTAACATAGCTACCTGGTTTTAATTAGGTTAGGTTTATTGAGGTTAGTTTAGTTTTGATTAGGTTAGGCTAGGCTAGGCTAGGTTTGGTTCAGTTAGGTTAGATTAGATTAGGTTAGATTAGATTAGGTTAGATTAGGTTAGATTAGGTTGGGTTAGGTTAGGTTAGGTTAATTAATCCTAATCTCAATTATAGCGATTGAGCACCTTCTTTATATGTATATTCTTATTGTTATGTTTGCTTAGATTAGGTTATATTTGTTTAGGTTAAAAAAAAACAAAAAAATAGTTAGGTTAGGTTAGGTTAGGTTAGATTACTTTTATTGAGGTTAGTTTTGTTTTAATTAGGTTAGGTTTATTGAGGTTAGTTTAGTTTTGATTAGGTTAGGCTAGGTTTGGTTCAGTTAGGTTAGATTAGATTAGATTAGATTAGGTTAGATTAGGTTGGGTTAGGTTAGGTTAGGTTAATTAATCCTAATCTCAATTATAGCGATTGAGCACCTTCTTTATATGTATATTCTTATTCTTATTGTTATTATTATTATTATTATTATTATTATTAAAAAAATAAATAAATACAAATCTGAAAATATATTATTTTTCGTGCGTGAGTGATATCACCCGCCATTGGGTTAGGTTCACTGTCAAGACAGACAGACAAAGCACGGTAGCATGTTTGATAGATAGTGCAGCGTTAAAACTTTCACTCTCCTGTATATTATATTGACTAAGTCATTGTATATGTGTTTTTGTTGAGATTTCCCTAAAAGATCTATTCAAGACCACGTTTTCTTTGTTACCTCCTAGGGGAGAATAAACACCCCCCCCCAACACATACAAACAAAAAATCTAATGACACCACCTGATAGGCGTGATCAAATTATATCAGTATTTCTTCTGTCAAACTAATCGTTAACATTGGGTTCCTTATAATAACTCGAGAACTATGATGATGATGATGATGATGATGATGATGATGATGATGATGATGATGATGATGATGATGATGATGATGATGATGATGATGATGATGATGATGATGATGATGATGATGAGGTTTACGGCCGGCAAAACACTACTATTACTCCTACTACTACTACTACTACTACTACTACTACTGCTACTACTACTACTACTGCTACGACTACTACTACTACTACTACTACTACTACTACTACTACTACTACTACTACTACTACTACTACTACTACTACTACTACTACTACTACTACTACTACTACTACTACTACTACTACTACTACTACTACTACTACTACTACTACTACTACTACTACTACTACTACTAATAATAATAATAATAATAATAATAATAATAATAATAATAATAATAATAATAATAATAATAATAATAATAATACGAATACTTCCACGGGCATGGAAAAAAGTATTGACGGCTTTTTTTTTCCCCGTTTTTTTTTTCGGAAGGTGGCGATGGAAAGAAACTATCTCGCTCACCTTCAAACTTCCACGGGCTCTACGAGGCCTGCCTTTGCATATAAGCTCATGCCTAATACTTCCCGCTAATACCATGCTATCAAACAACATTTGGGAAAACTCTGGTCGGAAAAGAATTTTCCCTTGCAATGGCATATAACTCGGGCGGGCGAGCGGGCGGCAGGAGCTTGCTTCGTTCTGACCAATCACAAGCCAGGGTTTCAGCTCATGGGGTAGGGAGAATCTGTATATATAGTCCGAGTAGGTGAGCCAGTCAATAACAGCAAAAAAATGTACTGACAGAGGTTTTCTGGCTTTTAATATCAGAGTTTCCAATCATGATATTAAACAAGAAACGTATATACCCAGTTCGATGTTGCATGAAGTGTTTTTCATTGGAAGAGATCATGCAACAAGAGACTGCAAGAAAGGAACTGAATACAAACTTTGCTCAGAATGTGCCCAAGAGGGTCATGTATGGCATCAATGCAAAGAGTTAATTAAAACAGCGTGAATTGTAATGAGAACCACAGCACTATGGCCATGCGTTGCATGAAGAAAAAGGAAATTATACGACAAGAGAGATTGGAGGAAAGCAGAAAGAAAAATTTTTCTTACGCAGGCGTGGTTAAGTGCAACACGTCACAGCACACCTTCCCACCACAACAGGCTAACGCAAATTACTCATCATTAAAGCTTTCCTCTATTCCACAATTCACTTTACTTTCCTTTCCAACTCTTGCGTAAAAAAGGGGCTGTCACCGTAGTGTTGAAGTAGTACTGTATAGGAATGAGCACAGTACAGCTAATGTTTAACTATGAAGGTATATAGCGGACCCCAAACTGTCTTAAAATTGACCAAGTGGAGCGCGGGACCAACTCACTACGCTCTCTCTCATCGTGCACTAAGGTAGCGCGTAGTAAAGGTAGCCGCATACCCCACAGCAAAGGAGTATGAGTTCGCGCTGAAAAATATAGTAGGGAGGCATGGTTGTTGACTCAACCTCTTAAGCCCTCTCTCGCGCTGAATGCTGCATACGTGCGTCAGACTTCAGTCCTAACCACTTGGTTCTCTCTACCTATTACTAAGAAGGTACCGAGGCTATATATATACGAAGGGTGACGGTTAGTGATTGAGATGCACTGGTGACGACCATTGGCATATCGAGCGTGTTACGTGGTGGCGGAAAAATTACTGCTAGTGAGAGCAAGCCACGCACAATGTATATAATCAATCACCCACATATTCCGCGTGCAGACTTTTACGACTGTCTTCATGCACCCCCTCCTCTCCTTTTGGAAGAGAAGCTTCACGGCATTAGCTGTGGCTCCTCGTGGCGGCGCACATGGTGTGGTGTTTGCCAAGCGAGTCGCCTTCAATGCAGCGACCACTCTGACTTTGTGATGGTTACTCCACTATCCGTGCGATAATTCATCTCGTAGGTTAAAGAATCATAACTTTATTAACCATTCCACACTGACGCAGCTTCTATCGAACGGTCGGTTGGAACGAAGCACACCTTTTGTATCTTTTCGTGAGCAAAGACGGGTTAGACGTTCCCAGCAGCTTACTATTATACTATATGAATGGTGGTGTAACATTGTTTATTTCCATTCATTCCCCCTTAGAGAGAAGGGACGCGGCGTCGCGGGCCAATGCTGCCGGACGCTTAGCGCTATTTACTATTATTACTATCAAAGATTTTTTTTTGATGTAACATAGCTACCTGGTTTTAATTAGGTTAGTTTATTGAGTTAGTTTAGTTTAGTTTTGATTAGGTTAGGCTAGGCTAGGCTAGGCTAGGCTAGGCTAGGTTTGGTTCAGTTAGTTAGATTAGATTAGGTTAGATTAGGTTGGGTTAGGTTAGGTTAGGTTATTAATCCTAATCTCAATTATAGCGATTGAGCACCTTCTTTATATGTATATTCGTTATGTGTTATGTTTGCTTAGATTAGGTTATATTTGTTTAGGTTAAAAAACAAAAAAATAGTTAGGTTAGGTTAGTTAGGTTAGGTTAGATTACTTTTATTGAGGTTAGTTTTGTTTTAATTAGGTTAGGTTTATTGAGGTTAGTTTAGTTTTGATAGGTTAGGCTAGGTTTGGTTCAGTTAGGTTAGATTAGATTAGATAGGTTAGATTAGGTTGGGTTAGGTTAGGTTAGGTTAATTAATCCTAATCTCAATTATAGCGATTGAGCACCTTCTTTATATGTTATTCTTATTCTTATTTATTATATATATTATTATTATTATTAAAAAAATAAATAATAAAAATCTGAAAATATATTATTTTTCGTGCGTGAGTGATATCACCCGCCATTGGGTTAGGTTCACTGTCAAGACAGACAGACAAAAGCACGGTAGCATGTTTGATAGATAGTGCAGCGTTAAAACTTTCACTCTCCTGTATATTATATTGACTAAGTCATTGTATATGTGTTTTTGTTGAGATTTCCCTAAAAGATCTATTCAAGACCACGTTTTCTTTGTTACCTCCTAGGGGAGAATAAACACCCCCCCCAACACATACAAACAAAAAAATCTAATGACACCACCTGATAGGCGTGATCAAATTATATCAGTATTTCTTCTGTCAAACTAATCGTTAACATTGGGTTCCTTATAATAACTCGAGAACTATGATGATGATGTGATTGATTGATGATGGATGATGATGATGATGATGATGATGATGATGATGATGAGATGATGATGATGATGATGATGATGATGATGATGATGATGATGATGATGATGATGATGATGATGATGATGAGGTTTACGGCCGGCAAAACACTACTATTACTCCTACTACTACTACTACTACTACTACTGACTACTGCTGACTACTACTGACTGACGCTACGACTGACTACTACTACTAATACTACTACTTACTACTACTACTACTACTACTACTACTACTACTACTACTACTACTACATACTACTACTACTACTACTAATACACTACTACTAACTAACTACACTACTACTAATAATAATAATAATAATAATAATAATAATAATAATAATAATAATAATAATAATAATAATAATAATAATAATAATAATAATAATAATAATACGAATACTTCCACGGGCATGGAAAAAAGTATTGACGGCTTTTTTTTCCCCGTTTTTTTTTCGGAAGGTGGCGATGGAAAGAAACTATCTCGCTCACCTTCAAACTTCACGGGCTCTACGAGGCCTGCCTTTGCATATAAGCTCATGCCTAATACTTCCCGCTAATACCATGCTATCAAACAACATTTGGGAAAACTCTGGTCGGAAAAGAATTTTCCCCTTGCAATGGCATATAACTCGGGCGGGCGGGCGGGCGGGCGGCAGGAGCTTGCTTCGTTCTGACCAATCACAAGCCAGGGTTTCAGCTCATGGGGTAGGGAGAATCTGTATATATAGTCCGAGTAGGTGAGCCGCGGCCAGTCAATAACAGCAAAAAAATGTACTGACAGAGGTTTTCTGGCTTTTAATATCAGAGTTTCCAATCATGATATTAAACAAGAAACGTATATACCAGTTCGATGTTGCATGAAGTGTTTTTCATTGGAAGATCATGCAACAAGAGACTGCAAGAAAGGAACTGAATACAAACTTTGCTCAGAATGTGCCCAAGAGGGTCATGTATGGCATCAATGCAAAGAGTTAATTAAAACATGCGTGAATTGTAATGAGAACCACAGCACTATGGCCATGCGTTGCATGAAGAAAAAGGAAATTATACGACAAGAGAGATTGGAGGAAAGCAGAAAGAAAAATTTTTCTTACGCAGGCGTGGTTAAGTGCAACACGTCACAGCACACCTTCCCACCACAACAGGCTAACGCAAATTACTCATCATTAAAGCTTTCCTCTATTCCACAATTCACTTTACTTTCCTTTCCAACTCTTGCGTAAAAAAGCGGCTGTCACCGTAGTGTTGAAGTAGTACTGTATAGGAATGAGCACAGTACAGCTAATGTTTAACTATGAAGGTATATAGCGACCCCAAACTGTCTTAAAATTGACCAAGTGGAGCGCGGGACCAACTCACTACGCTCTCTCTCATCGTGCACTAAGGTAGCGCGTAGTAAAGGTAGCCGCATACCCCACAGCAAAGGAGTACGAGTTCGCGCTGAAAAATATAGTAGGGAGGCATGGTTGTTGACTCAACCTCTTAAGCCCTCTCTCGCGCTGAATGCTGCATACGTGCGTCAGACTTCAGTCCTAACCACTTGGTTCTCTCTACCTATTACTAAGAAGGTACCGAGGCTATATAATATACGAAGGGTGACGGTTAGTGATTGAGATGCACTGGTGACGACCATTGGCATATCGAGCGTGTTACGTGGTGGCGGAAAAATTACTGCTAGTGAGAGCAAGCCACGCACAATGTATATAATCAATCACCCACATATTCCGCGTGCAGACTTTTACGACTGTCTTCATGCACCCCCTCCTCTCCTTTTGGAAGAGAAGCTTCACGGCATTAGCTGTGGCTCCTCGTGGCGGCGCACATGGTGTGGTGTTTGCCAAAGCGAGTCGCCTTCAATGCAGCGACCACTCTGACTTTGTGATGGTTACTCCACTATCCGTGCGATAATTCATCTCGTAGGTTAAAGAATCATAACTTTAACCATTCCACACACTGACGCAGCTTCTATCGAACGGTCGGTTGGAACGAAGCACACCTTTTGTATCTTTTCGTGAGCAAAGACGGGTTAGACGTTTCCCAGCAGCTTACTATTATCTTATGAATGGTGGTGTAACATTGTTTATTTCCATTCATTCCCCCTTAGAGAGAAGGGACGCGGCGTCGCGGGCCAATGCTGCCGGGACGCTTAGCGCTATTTACTATTATTACTATCACAGATATTTTTTTTGATGTAAGCGTGAGCTACCTGGTTTATAAGTTTAGGTTAGGTTTATGTTGAGGTTGCAGTTTAGTGGTTTGATTAGGTTAGGGCTAGGCTAGGCAGGCTAGCTAGTGTATTGGCTTTCCAGCTTTAGCGTTAGATTCGATGTACTTAGATTAGAGTTGAGTGTAGTACTAGGTGTAGATTAGGTTGTTAGGATTCTGTTAGAGGTTAATTATCCTAATCTCAATTATAGCGATTCGAGCACCTTCTTTATATGTGCTTATTGGTTATGTTTGCTTTAGATTAGTGTTTTATATTGTGTAGGTAAAAAAACACAAAAAAATTACGTTAGGTTAGGTTAGGTTAAGGTTAGTTTAGATTACTTTTATTGACAGGTTAGTTGTTTTTTTAAATTAGGTTAGGTTTTATTGAGGTTTAGTTTAGTTTAGTTTAGTTTTGATTAGGTTAGGCTAGGTTTGTTCAGTTAGGGTTTAGTAATTAGATTAGGTAGATTTTAGAGGTTGGGTTAGGTTAGGTTAGGTAATTATCTAATCTCAATTATAGCGTTGAGCATCTTCTTTAATATGTATATTCCCTTATTGTTTATGTTGCTTAGATTATGGGGGGGGGGGGTGGGGGGTTATATATTTGTTTAGGTTAAAAAAAAACAAAAAATCGTTTAGGTTTAGGTTCGGTTCTGTTAGGTTAGATTCCTTTTATTTAGGTTATTTTTTGCTTTAATTAGGTTAGGTTTATTGAGGTTAGTTTAGTTTAGTTTTGATTAGGTTAGGCTAGGTTTGGTTCAGTTAGGTTAGATTAGATTAGGTTAGATTAGGTTGGGTTAGGTTAGGTTAGGTTAATTAATCCTAATCTCATTATAGCGATTGAGCACCTTCTTTATATGTATCTTATATTCTTATTATTTATTATTATTATTATTATTATTATTAAAAAAATAAATAAATAAAAATCTGAAAATATATTATTTTTCGTGCGTGAGTGATATCACCCGCCATTGGGTTAGGTTCACTGTCAAGACAGACAGACAAAAGCACGGTAGCATGTTTGATAGATAGTGCAGCGTTAAAACTTTCACTCTCCTGTATATTATATTGACTAAGTCATTGTATATGTGTTTTTGTTGAGATTTCCCTAAAAGATCTATTCAAGACCACGTTTTCTTTGTTACCTCCTAGGGGAGAATAAACACCCCCCCCCAACACATACAAACAAAAAAATCTAATGACACCACCTGATAGGCGTGATCAAATTATATCAGTATTTCTTCTGTCAAACTAATCGTTAACATTGGGTTCCTTATAATAACTCGAGAACTATGATGATGATGATGATGATGATGATATGATGATGATGATGATGATGATGATGATGATGATGATGATGATGATGATGATGATGATGATGATGATGATGATGATGATGATGATGACGTTTACGGCCGGCAAAACACTACTATTACTCCTACTACTACTACTACCTACTACTCTACTACTACTACTACTACTGCTACTACTACTACTACTGCTACTACTACTACTACTACTACTACTACTACTACTACTACTACTACTACTAATAATAATATAATAATAATAATAATAATAATAATAATAATAATAATAATACTAATAATAATAACTAATAATAATAATACGAATACTTCCACGGGCATGGAAAAAGTATTGACGGCTCCCCGCTTTTTTTTTCGGAGGTGGCGATGGAAAGAAACTATCTCGCTCACCTTCAAACTTCCACGGGCTCTACGAGGCCTGCCTTTCCATACAAGCTCATGCCTAATACTTCCCGCTAATACCATGCTATCAAACAACATTTGGAAAACTCTGGTCGGAAAAGAATTTTCCCTTGCAATGGCATATAACTCGGCGCGGGCGGGCGGGCGGCAGGAGCTTGCTTCGTTCTGACCAATCACAAGCCAGGGTTTCAGCTCATGGGGTAGGGAGAATCTGTATATATAGTCCGAGTAGGTGAGTCCGCGCGGCCAGTCAATAACAGCAAAAAATGTACTGACAGAGGTTTTCTGGCTTTTAATATGAGAGTTTTCCAATCATGATATTAAACAAGAAACGTATATACCCGTTCGATGTTGCATGAAGTGTTTTTCATTGGAAGATCATGCAACAAGAGACTGCAAGAAAGGAACTGAATACAAACTTTGCTCAGAATGTGCCCAGAGGTCATGTATGGCATCAATGCAAAGAGTTTAATTAAAACATGCGTGAATTGTAATGAGAACCACAGCACTATGGCCATGCTGTTGCATGAAGAAAAAGGGAAATTATACGACAGAGAGATTGGAGGAAAGCAGAAAGAAAAATTTTTCTTACGCAGGCGTGGTTAAGTGCAACACGTCACAGCACACCTTCCCACCACAACAGGCTAACGCAAATTACTCATCTTAAAGCTTTCCTCTATTCCACAATTCACTTTACTTTCCTTTCCAACTCTTGCGTAAAAAAGCGGCTGTCACCGTAGTGTTGAAGTAGTACTGTATAGGAATGAGCACAGTACAGCTAATGTTTAACTATGAAGGTATATAGCGGACCCCAAACTGTCTTAAAATTGACCAAGTGGAGCGCGGGACAACTCACTACGCTCTCTCATCATCGTGCACTAAGGTAGCGCGTAGTAAAGGTAGCCGCATACCCCACAGCAAAGGAGTACGAGTTCGCGCTGAAAAATATAGTAGGGAGGCATGGGTTGTTGACTCCACCTCTTAAGCCCTCTCTCGCGCTGAATGCTGCATCGTGCGTCAGACTTCAGTCCTAACCACTTGGTTCTCTCTACCTATTACTAAGAAGGTACCGAGGCTATATATATATAATATATATATAATATACGAGGTGACGGTTAGTGATTGAGATGCACTGGTGACGACCATTGGCATATCGAGCGTGTTACGTGGTGGCGGAAAAATTACTGCTAGTGAGAGCAGCACGCACAATGTTATAATCAATCACCCACATATTCCGCGTGCAGACTTTACGACTGTCTTCATGCACCCCTCCCTCTCCTTTTGGAAGAGAAGCTTCACGCATTAGCTGTGGCTCCTCGTGGGGCGCACATGGTGTGGTGTTTGCCAAGCGAGTCGCCTTCAATGCAGCGACCACTCTGACTTTGTGATGGTTACTCCACTATCCGTGCGATAATTCATCTCGTAGGTTAAAGAATCATAACTTTAACCATTCCACACTGACGCAGCTTCTATCGAACGGTCGGTTGGAACGAAGCACACCTTTTGTATCTTTTCGTGAGCAAAGACGGGTTAGACGTTTCCCAGCAGCTTACTATTATTATATATGAATGGTGGTGTAACATGTTTATTTCCATTCATTCCCCCTTAGAGAGAAGGGACGCGGCGTCGCGGGCCAATGCTGCCGGACGCTTAGCGCTATTTACTATTATTACTATCAAAGATTTTTTTTTGATGTAACATAGCTACCTGGTTTTAATTAGGTTAGGTTTATTGAGGTTTAGTTTGTTTAGTTTTTGATTAGGTAGTTAGGCTAGGCTAGGCTATGCTGGTTTGGTTCAGTTAGGTTAGATTAATTAGGTTAGATTAGATTAGGTTAGATTAGGTTAGATTAGGTTGGGTTAGGTAGGTTAGGTTGATTATCCTAATCTCAATTATAGCGATTGAGCACCTTCTTTATATGTATATTCGTTATGTTATGTTTGCTTAGATTAGGTTATATTTGTTTAGGTTAAAAAAAACAAAAAATAGTTAGGTTAGGTTAGGTTGGTTAGGTTAGATTACTTTTATTGAGGTTAGTTTGTTTTAATTAGGTTAGGTTTATTGAGGTTAGTTTTAGTTTTGATTAGGTTAGGCTACGTTTGGTTCAGTTAGGTTAGATTAGATTAGGTTAGATTAGGTTGGGTTAGGTTAGGTTAGGTTATTAATCCTAATCTCATTATAGCGATTGAGCACCTTCTTTATATGTATATTCTTATTGTTATTATTATTATTATTATTATTATTATTATTAAAAAAATAAATAATAAAAATCTGAAAATATATTATTTTTCGTGCGTGAGTGATATCACCCGCCATTGGGTTAGGTTCACTGTCAAGACAGACAGACAAAAGCACGGTAGCATGTTTGATAGATAGTGCAGCGTTAAAACTTTCACTCTCCTGTATATTATATTGACTAAGTCATTGTATATGTGTTTTTGTTGAGATTTCCCTAAAAGATCTATTCAAGACCACGTTTTCTTTGTTACCTCCTAGGGGAGAATAAACACCCCCCCCAACACATACAAACAAAAAAATCTAATGACACCACCTGATAGGCGTGATCAAATTATATCAGTATTTCTTCTGTCAAACTAATCGTTAACATTGGGTTCCTTATATAACTCGAGAACTATGATGATGATGATGATGATGATGATGATGATGATGATGATGATGATGGATGATGATGATGATGATGATGATGATGATGATGATGATGATGATGATGATGATGATGATGATGATGATGATGATGATGATGATGATGATGATGATGATGATGAGGGTTTACGGCCGGCAAAACACTACTATTACTCCTACTACTACTACCTACTACTACTACTACTACTACTACTACTACTACTACTACTACTACTACTACTACTACTACTACTACTACTACTACTACTAATAATAATAATAATAATAATAATAATAATAATAATAATAATAATAATAATAATAATAATAATAATAATAATAATAATAATAATAATAATAATAATAATAATAATAATAATACGAATACTTCCACGGGCATGGAAAAAAGTATTGACGGCTTTTTTTTCCCCCGCTTTTTTTTTCGGAAGGTGGCGATGGAAAGAAACTATCTCGCTCACCTTCAAACTTCCACGGGCTCTACGAGGCCTGCCTTTGCATATAAGCTCATGCCTAATACTTCCCGCTAATACCATGCTATCAAACAACATTTGGGAAAACTCTGGTCGGAAAAGAATTTTCCCCTTGCAATGGCATATAACTCGGGCGGGCGGGCGGGCGGGCGGCAGGAGCTTGCTTCGTTCTGACCAATCACAAGCCAGGGTTTCAGCTCATGGGTAGGGAGAATCTGTATATATAGTCCGAGTAGGTGAGCCGCGCGGCCAGTCAATAACAGCAAAAAAATGTACTGACAGAGGTTTTCTGGCTTTTAATATGAGAGTTTCCATCATGATATTAAACAAGAAACTATATACCCGTCGATGTTGCATGAAGTGTTTTTCATTGGAAGATCATGCAACAAGAGACTGCAAAAAGGAACTGAATACAACTTTGCTCAGAATGTGCCCAAGAGGGTCATGTATGGCATCAATGCAAAGAGTTATTAAAACATGCGTGAATGTTAATGAGAACCACAGCACTATGGCCATGCGTTGCCTGAAGAAAAAGGAAATTATACGACGAAGAGAGATTGGAGGAAAGCAGAAAGAAAATTTTCTTACGCAGGCGTGGTTAAGTGCACACGTCACAGCACACCTTCCCACCACAACAGGCTAACGCAATTACTCATCATTAAAGCTTCCTCTATTCCACAATTCACTTTACTTTCCTTTCCAACTCTTACGCGTAAAAAAGCGGCTGTCACCGTTAGTGTTGAAGTAGTACTGTATAGGATGAGCACAGTACAGCTAATGTTTAACTATGACGGTATATAGCTGGACCCCAAACTGTCTTAAAATTGACCAAGTGGAGCGCGGGACCAACTCACTACGCTCTCTCTCATCGTGCCCTAAGGTAGCGCGTAGTAAAGGTAGCCGCATACCCCAGCAAGGAGTACGAGTTCGCGCTGAAAAATATAGTAGGGAGGCATGGTTGTTGACTCAACCTCTTAAGCCCTCTCTCGCACTGAATGCTGCATACGTGCGTCAGACTTCAGTCCTAACCACTTGGTTCTCTCTACCTATTACTAAGAAGGTACCGAGGCTATATATATATAATATATTAATATATATACGAAGGGTGACGGTTAGTGATTGAGATGCCACTGGTGACGACCATTGGCATATCGAGCGTGTTACGTGGTGGCGGAAAAATTACTGCTAGTGAGCAAGCCACGCACAATGTATATAATCACCCACATATTCCGCGTGCAGACTTTTACGACTGTCTTCATGCACCCCCTCCTCTCCTTTTGGAAGAGAAGCTTCACGGCATTAGCTGTGGCTCCTCGTGGCGGCGCACATGGTGTGGTGTTTGCCCAAAGCGAGTCGCCTTCAATGCAGCGACCACTCTGACTTTGTGATGGTTTACTCCACTATCCGTGCGATAATTCATCTCGTAGGTTAAAGAATCATAACTTTAACCATTCCACACTGACGCAGCTTCTATCGTATCGAACGGTCGGTTGGAACGAAGCACACCTTTTGTATCTTTTCGTGAGCAAAGACGGGTTAGACGTTTCCCAGCAGCTTACTATTATTATACTTATGAATGGTGGTGTAACATTGTTTTATTTCCATTCATTCCCCTTAGAGAGAAGGGACGCGGCGTCGCGGGCCAATGCTGCCGTGACGCTTAGCGCTATTTACTTTATTACTATAAAAGATGATGTAACATAGCTACCTGGTTTTAATTAGGTTAGGTTTATTGAGGTTAGTTTAGTTTTGATTAGGTTAGTTGGTTAGGCTAGGCTAGGCTAGCTAGGTTTGGTTCAGTTAGGTTAGATTAGATTAGGTTAGATTAGATTAGGTTAGATTAGGTTAGATTAGGTTGGGTTTAGGTTAGGTTAGGTTAATTAATCCTAATCTCATATAGCGATTGAGCACCTTCTTTATATGTATATTCTTATTGTTATGTTTGCTTAGATTAGGTTATATTTGTTTAGGTTATAGTTAGGTTAGGTTAGGTTAGGTTAGATTACTTTTATTGAGGTTAGTTTTGTTTTAATTAGGTTAGGTTTATTGAGGTTAGTTTAGTTTAGTTTTGATTAGGTTAGGCTAGGTTTGGTTCAGTTAGGTTAGATTAGATTAGGTTAGATTAGGTTGGGTTAGGTTAGGTTAGGTTAATTAATCCTAATCTCAATTATAGCGATTGAGCACCTTCTTTATATGTATATTCTTTGCTTATTATTATTATTATTATTATTATATTATTATTAAAAAAATAAATAAATAAATAAAAATCTGAAAATATATTATTTTTCGTGCGTGAGTGATATCACCCGCCATTGGGTTAGGTTCACTGTCAAGACAGACAGACAAAAGCACGGTAGCATGTTTGATAGATAGTGCAGCGTTAAAACTTTCACTCTCCTGTATATTATATTGACTAAGTCATTGTATATGTGTTTTTGTTGAGATTTCCCTAAAAGATCTATTCAAGACCACGTTTTCTTTGTTACCTCCTAGGGGAGACTAAACCACCCCCCCCAACACATACAAACAAAAAAATCTAATGACACCACCTGATAGGCGTGATCAAATTATATCAGTATTTCTTCTGTCAAACTAATCGTTAACATTGGGTTCCTTATAATAACTCGAGAACTATGATGATGATGATGATGATGATGATGATGATGATGATGATGATGATGATGATGATGATGATGATGTGATGATGATGATGATGATATGATGATGATGATGATGATGATGATGATGATGATGATGATGATGATGATGATGATGATGTATGATGATGATGATGATGATGATGATGATGATGATGATGATGATGATGATGATGTGATGTGATGATGATGATGATGATGATGATGATGATGATGATGATGATGATGATGATGATGATGATGATGATGATGAGTTTACGGCCGGCAAAACACTACTATTACTCCTACTACTACTACTACTACTACTACTACTACTACTACTACTACTACTACTGCTACTACTACTACTACTGACTACTACTACTACTACTACTACTACTACTACTAATAATAATAATAATAATAATAATAATAATAATAATAATAATAATAATAATAATAATAATAATAATAATAATAATAATAATAATAATAATAATACGAATACTTCCACGGGCATGGAAAAAAGTATTGACGGCTTTTTTTTTCCCCGCTTTTTTTTTCGGAAGGTGGCGATGGAAAGAAACTATCTCGCTCACCTTCAAACTTCCACGGGCTCTACGAGGCCTGCCTTTCCATACAAGCTCATGCCTAATACTTCCCGCTAATACCATGCTATCAAACAACATTTGGGAAAACTCTGGTCGGAAAAGAATTTTCCCTTGCAATGGCATATAACTCGGGCGGGCGGGCGGGCGGGCGGCAGGAGCTTGCTTCGTTCTGACCAATCACAAGCCAGGGTTTCAGCTCATGGGGTAGGGAGAATCTGTATATATAGTCCGAGTAGGTGAGCCGCGCGGCCAGTCAATAACAGCAAAAAAATGTACTGACAGAGGTTTTCTGGCTTTTAATATGAGAGTTTCCAATCATGATATTAAACAAGAAACGTATATACCCGTTCGATGTTGCATGAAGTGTTTTTCATTGGAAGATCATGCAACAAGAGACTGCAAGAAAGGAACTGAATACAAACTTTGCTCAGAATGTGCCCAAGAGGGTCATGTATGGCATCAATGCAAAGAGTTAATTAAAACATGCGTGAATTGTAATGAGAACCACAGCACTATGGCCATGCGTTGCATGAAGAAAAAGGAAATTATACGACAAGAGAGATTGGAGGAAAGCAGAAAGAAAAATTTTTCTTACGCAGGCGTGGTTAAGTGCAACACGTCACAGCACACCTTCCCACCACAACAGGCTAACGCAAATTACTCATCATTAAAGCTTTCCTCTATTCCACAATTCACTTTACTTTCCTTTCCAACTCTTGCGTAAAAAAGCGGCTGTCACCGTAGTGTTGAAGTAGTACTGTATAGGAATGAGCACAGTAGGTATGAAGGTATATAGCGGACCCCAAACTGTCTTAAAATTGACCAAGTGGAGCGCGGGACCAACTCACTACGCTCTCTCTCATCGTGCACTAAGGTAGCGCGTAGTAAAGGTAGCCGCATACCCCACAGCAAAGGAGTACGAGTTCGCGCTGAAAAATATAGTAGGGAGGCATGGTTGTTGACTCAACCTCTTAAGCCCTCTCTCGCGCTGAATGCTGCATACGTGCGTCAGACTTCAGTCCTAACCACTTGGTTCTCTCTACCTATTACTAAGAAGGTACCGAGGCTATATATATATATATATATATACGAAGGGTGACGGTTAGTGATTGAGATGCACTGGTGACGACCATTGGCATATCGAGCGTGTTACGTGGTGGCGGAAAAATTACTGCTAGTGAGAGCAAGCCACGCACAATGTATATAATCACCCACATATTCCGCGTGCAGACTTTTACGACTGTCTTCATGCACCCCCTCCTCTCCTTTTGGAAGAGAAGCTTCACGGCATTAGCTGTGGCTCCTCGTGGCGGCGCACATGGTGTGGTGTTTGCCAAAGCGAGTCGCCTTCAATGCAGCGACCACTCTGACTTTGTGATGGTTACTCCACTATCCGTGCGATAATTCTCTCGTAGTTTTAAAGAATCATAACTTTAACCATTCCACACTGACACAGCTTCTATCGTATCGAACGGTCGGTTGGAACGAAGCACACCTTTGTATCTTTTCGTGAGCAAAGACGGGTTAGACGTTTCCCCAGCAGCTTACTATTATTATACTTATGATGGTGGGTGTAACATTGTTTATTTCCATTCATTCCCCTTAGAGAGAAGGGACGCGGCGTCGCGGGCCAATGCTGCCGGACGCTTAGCGCTATTTACTATTTTACTATCAAAGATGATGTACATAGCTACCTGGTTTTAATTAGTTAGGTTTATTGAGGTTAGTTTAGTTTTTGATTAGTTAGTTAGGCTAGCTAGGCTAGGCTAGGTTTGGTTCAGTTTAGGTTAGATTAGATTAGGTTAGATTAGATTAGGTTAGATTAGGTTAGATAGGTTGGGTTAGGTAGGTTAGGTTAATTAATCCTATCTCAATTATAGCGATTGAGCACCTTCTTTATATGTATATTCTTATTGTTATGTTTGCTTAGATTAGGTTATATTGTTTAGGTTAAAAAAAAACAAAAAATAGTTAGGTTAGGTTAGGTTAGGTTAGGTTAGATTACTTTTATTGAGGTTAGTTTTGTTTTAATTAGGTTAGGTTTATTGAGGTTAGTTTAGTTTAGTTTTGATTAGGTTAGGCTAGGTTTGGTTCAGTTAGGTTAGATTAGATTAGGTTAGATTAGGTGGGTTAGGTTAGGTTAGTTAATTAATCCTAATCTCATTATAGCGATTGAGCACCTTCTTATATGTATATTCTTATTGTTATGTTTGCTTAGATAGGTTATATTGTTTAGGTTAAAAAAACAAAAAAATAGTTAGGTTAGGTTAGGTTGGGTTAGGTTAGATTACTTTTATTGAGGTTAGTTTTGTTTTAATTAGGTTAGGTTTATTGAGGTTAGTTTAGTTTAGTTTTGATTAGGTTAGGCTAGTTTGGTTCAGTTAGGTTAGATGTAGATTAGGTTAGATTAGGTTGGGTTTAGGTTAGGTTAGGTTAATTAATCCTATCTCAATTATAGCGATTGAGCACCTTCTTTATATGTATATTCTTATTATTATTATTATTATATTATTATTATTAAAAAAATAAATAATAAAAATCTGAAAATATATATTTTCGTGCGTGAGTGATATCACCCGCCATTGGGTTAGGTTCACTGTCAAGACAGACAGACAAAAGCACGGTAGCATGTTTGATAGATAGTGCAGCGTTAAAACTTTCACTCTCCTGTATATTATATTGACTAAGTCATTGTATATGTGTTTTTGTTGAGATTTCCCTAAAAGATCTATTCAAGACCACGTTTTCTTTGTTACCTCCTAGGGGAGGAAATAAAACCGCCCCCAACACATACAAACAAAAATCTAATGACACCACATGATAGGCGTGGATGCAAATTATATTCAGTTTTCTTCTGTCAATGATCGTTAACAATTGGATTCCTTATAATAACTCGAGAACTATGATGATGATGATGATTCTGAGATGATGATGATGATGATGATGATGATTATGATATGATGATGATGATTATGATGAGATTGTGAAGTTTACGCGGCTAAGTGTGCACTACTAGTTGACTCCTACTCAGCGTAGTAGCTACTAGCTACTATACTACTACTACTACTGCTACTACGACTACTACTGGCGTGGACTACTACTACTACTACTACTCCTACTACGGACTACTACGTACTACTAATAATAATAAGTGAAGAATAATAATAATAAGTGTATAATAAGTAATAATAATAAATGAAGTAGAATACTCAGTGAATGAATATAATAATGATGATAATAATTGAGTAATAATAATTATACGAATACTTCCACGTGTGATGGTGAAAAAAGTATTGACGTGCGTTTTTTTTTCCCCGCTTTTTTTTTTTGCGGAGGGTGGGCGAGTGGGGAAAGAACTATCTAGCTCACCTTCAAACTTCCACGGCTGCTCTCGAGGCCTGCCTTTGCATATAACTCATTCCCTAAGGTGACTGTCTCCGCTAATAACGCGATGCGTGATCAAACAAGCTATTTGTTGAAACGTCTGGTCGGAAAAGAATTTGTTTTTTTTTTTTTCCCTTGGCAATGGTCATATACTCGGGCGGTCGGGCGGGCGGGCGCAGGGAGCTTGCTTCTGTTCTGACCAATCACAACCCAGGGTTTCAGCGCATGGGGTAGGGAGAATCTGTTATATAGTCGGTAGGTGAGGCCTGCGCGGCCAGTCCAATAACAGCAAAAAAAATGTACTGGACTGTGGGTTTTCTGGGCTTTTAATTAGAGTTGTCCATCATGATATTAACATAAAAAGAAAAAAAAATTTACTAATCCCCTTTCCTTCAACCTTACCATCTTCATCGTCCTCCAATTCCTCCCTCCCTCCAATCCTCCCTCCAATCCTCCCTCCCTCCAACTCTCCCTCCCTCCTTCCATCTCTCCTTGCTGTCTCACCTTCTTGCTAAATCAGTCTATCGCGGTATAGAAAACCTCAGATAGAAAGAAACGTGAATCACCTACAACCACTCCTTGCAGTATATATTTTTTTCTTTACATAATCCTGGTTTCTTCCACTCCTCCTCTTCTTCCTTCCACTCCTCCTCTCCCTCCACTCCTCCTCTTCTTCCTCTCCTCCTCTTGTTTTGCATGTTAACGTTCCCTTTGTACCTGGTTCACTTCATTTGCTTTTGCCTTTTCCTTCCATATTTTTACTACAATGACGCTGGTGGACGCATATGTATTGCAAGGCAGGAGGAGGAGGAGGAGGAGGAGGAGGAAGGGTACAAGAAGGATGCAAATAACTGGTTCTTATTTACACCTACAATAACGTCTTTTATTCTTTCTCCCGCCTCCAGCTCCTTCTTCTTCTTCTTCTTCTTCTGTGTCTTATATATTTAGGGACAACTTTTTTTTTCTTTTTTTTTCACCCCCATCATCGCTCCTCAAACTGGTGGCGTTCGTGTCTCTAAATTTTTGCCCCCTAACAAGCATGGAGTTATTTACACACGTTGATCCAGTTCCCATTTTCTGTGGCTAAGACATATTGACACAGCGACCACAAGACACGAGAACAAAAAAAAACGAAGCTGGCGGAGGAGGAAGGAAAAGGAGGTGGTACCCTTTTAATGTAAAAAAAAATAAATAAAACTTGATTAAACCTAACCTTAGAGTACACTAACTAAAATTTGAGGCTGTCATTGTGAAGTTAATATTCTTTTGTCTCCTCAGGTAATTAAACTAGAGAGAATGGAGGCTGTCATTGTGTAGTTAATATTCTTTTGTCTCCTCAGGTAATTAAACTAGAGAGAATGGAGGCTGTCATTGTGTAGTTAATATTCTTTTGTCTCCTCAGGTAATTAAACTAGAGAGAATGGAGGCTGTCATTGTGTAGTTAATATTCTTTTGTCTCCTCAGGTAGTTTAAACTAGAGAGAATGGAGGCTGTCATTGTGTAGTTAATATTCTTTTGTCTCCTCAGGTAGTTAAACTAGAGAGAATGGAGGCTGTCATTGTGTAGTTAATATTCTTTTGTCTCCTCAGGTAGTTAAACTAGAGAGAATGGAGGCTGTCATTGTGTAGTTATTATTCTTTTGTCTCCTCAGGTAGTTACGTTACTGTTGCTGTTTAAACTAGAGAGAATGGAGGCTGTCATTGTGTAGTTAATATTCTTTTGTCTCCTCAGGTAGTTACGTTACTGTTGCTGTTTAAACTAGAGAGAATGGAGTACAAAATGGAGGTTGTCATTGCCTAGATTACATAAATTTGTCTTCTTTAGTAGTAAGACTAACATGTATTTTACCTTTTTGTATCTAATTTTGTACATAGTTAATTATTTTCTTTATTATTATTATTATTATTATTATTTTAAAGGGCAAACCTAATACATAGTTTAGATGGTAATAATTTTTATTTCATGGTATCATTATTTTAGTCAATCAATATTTTTCATGAGATAAATACACTCATTAAATATAACAAAGAGTTGTGCTGAAATATATATATATATATATATATATATATATATATATATATATATATATATACATATATATATATATATATATATATATATATATATATATATATATATATTATATATATATATATTTTGCTACATTGAACAGCCAATATATTGTCTGTTGGTAATTTACTCAACAGTCATAATATTATGAACAATATTCTTTGTCTTCTATTATAGTGTTAAGGTCCTTTTTCAAGACCTAATCCCATTGTACTAATTCATATAGTCCTCATAGAAGGAAAACAGAGACAAAAATGTATTTTTAACAACTAGATTATAACTAATTTTTATCAATCACACTAACACTCCAAGCTTCATATCAAAATAGTTGGTTTAAATCCACCAACAAGTCACTTTCTTTACTGTACTGATCCTGATATCCTGGTAATGTAATTGTATATTGTTGTAATATATACCTAAACATAACATTGATTGTATGCTTTTATTGACAGAGTATAATGGTTGGCTGATAATAAAAAATGTATGAAGCCGTCAATGCCAGCCACCTCCACCAGCTGAGTGTGACAGGTTAGTGCAGGAGTAATGCATTATTATTACTGATACAACAGGTTTTATACAAAGAAATGTTGTATTTACCTAATTGTATTTACCTAGTTGTAGTATACAGGGCCAGAGCTACACTCGTGTGGTCCTGTCTCCATATCTATATTTGTCTAGTTTTTCCTTCAGTTAATGTACATTCTTTGTCATTATCACCTCTTCCTTCAGTCCAATCCAAGTATCTATACTTTTTTGGGGAAAATAGTACTTTTTGTATCGTTCATATAAATTCCTTTTAGCTATTTTTTCTTGTGTCCCCTCAAATTTCTAGCCTCTCCTTTTCTTCTCAATATTAGGTCTTTTCTATCTGTTTCCTCCAGGTTGTTCACCAATTTATATATTGTGATTAAGTCAACTCTTTCTTTCAGTGTTGTTAAGTGCATTTCTTTTAATCTTTCCTCATATGTTGTTGTTGTTGTTGTTTTAGGGCTGCGAGGATCCCTTGGGGAACACTATGAGCCCTGGTGATGTCCTATGATGCTATCACAGGCGCGGTAGTTGACCTGTCCTCCTCAGGAAGGCACAGGTGAGGCGGATGACAGCGTGTTGCCGGGAGGGGTGGACGCCAGCCGCCGCCAGCAGGGTGGGCAGGTCAAAGGTGTTGACGTTTAGGGCGAGGAGTTGAGACTGTAGCACTACACGGTGGGAGTGGAAGCGCGGACACTGCAGCAGAAAGTGTTCAATAGTCTCGGGGACGTTCCTGCACCAGGGGCAGTCGGGGTCAGGGGACAGACGAAGACGGAGCAGGTGAGCTTTGAGTGTCGTGTGCCCCAGGCGGAGGCGGGTGAGGGTGACATCCAGGACACGGGATTTTTGTCGTATCCACGGCTGGGGGGAAGAGTCACTTCGGTAATGGCCCATGGAGGTAGTGCGGAGGGCATCGCCGAGCGTGTTATTCCAGGTGGAGCGGCAGACCCGGGAGATGAGGCGTGTGGCTGTGGAGAGCGGTAGAGGGAAGGGTGTTGTGTTTACCTCAGTTAAGGCCATCCTGGCAGCAGTATCTGCTACCTCGTTGCCTGGGATACCAGCGTGGGAGGGAACCCACTGAAAAGCGATATCCCAGCCCTCGGTGGTAAGGTGCAGAAGGGCCCTCTGGACGACGTGGACGAGGGACGTGGATGAGTGAGGGTGGCGGGAGAGGAGGAGGTGGAGTGAGGAGAGGGAGTCTGTGTAGATCACAGCCTTGCCCTTGGTATGAGAGGTGTGGAGGTGTGTGACGGCCTGGTGGAGGGCATAGAGTTCAGACGTCAGGACGTCTGTCTCCGGTGGGAGCCTCCATGTCCTGCAGATGGAGTTGGCAGGGTCATAGACGGCTGCTGCCGTGGAGGGGAGTGATGGGGAGTGTGATCCATCGGTGAAGAGCTTGATGTGGTGGTGGTATAGCGTCCTGTCTATCTGGGTGAATAGTGCCGCCGCCAGAATACCTGCAGAGTGCCGAGAGGAGAGGCCTGGAAGGTGCAGGGTAAACTTAGAGGTGGTGTCCAGCCAGGGTGGGAGAGGAGAGTGTGGGGTGGTGGGTTGTGGTGGTGGTGGTGGTATATTAAAATCACTGAGAGCCTGCAGGGCCCTAACCAGCAGTGGTTGTCTGGCACCTGGAGACCAAACAGGTGTGTGATGGTCCACACCAGAGTTGCTGTACAGAGTAGCAAGGGGGTGAGCCGGGGGCAGGCACAAAATGCGGTGGTAGTGCTGGCACAGAACCTCCCTTCTGTGGGCGGACAAGGGGAGGATGCCACTCTCGGCATGCAGGGGGATAACAGGGGAGGATTTCATGGCCCCCATGGATATCCGAAGGGCTGCATTCTGGAGGGGATCCAGCCTGGTGAGGACAGTCCGTGCCGCTGACCCATAAATGCTGCTGCCGTACATGATTTTGGGCCGGATGGTGGCAAGGTAGTATTGGAGGAGGAGATCTCGGTGGGCGCCCCAACGGATGCCGGCAATCCGTTTCATCACGTCCAAGCGCTTGTTGCAGGAGGTTCGGAGATATTCTATGTGCCCGGCCCAGGAGAGGCGAGGACCGTCCAGCCGCAGCCCCAGGAAGGTGTGTGTCCTGGAATAAGGTACTGCCTGGCCGCACAGTTGGAGAGTAGGTGGGGAGGGGAGTCGCTTAAGGGTGAAACACATAAGCGTGCTTTTAGGGGCGCTGACCTTAAGTCCCCAGGTAGTCACCCATTCACCGAGGGAGGTTGCCGCTTCTTGCAGGTGAGTCTGCGCTTGGGCCAAAGTTGGTGCCCGGCTGACAATGGATATGTCGTCAGCGTAGAGAAGGAGGTGTGAGTGGGGGGGAATGCGAAGGTCTGAGAGGAGGACGTTAAATAGAAGAGGGCTGAGGATGGAGCCTTGAGGAACGCCTCTGCGAATGGGACGGGAGTGTGACAAGGAGGCTCCCACCGCAACCTGATAGGAGCGACCAACAAGGAAGTCCTGGACCCAGGCAAGGGTGGCCCCGGTAATGCCCATGCCAGCCAGCTTGTACAGGATACCCTCATGTGGTGCTGTGTCGAAGGCTCCTTCCAGGTCAATGAAGATGGTAGTCATGACCTGGCTCCTCATATGTTAGGTCTTCCAAATCTGGCACCATCTTAGTTGTAATTCTCTGTATTCTTTCTAATTTCAACACATGTTTTTTCCTGTGCGGGGACTATATTACTTCTGCACATTCCAGTTTTCGTCTGATCATTATAGTTATAATTTTTCTCATCATCTAGGAAATGAAAAGCCATTCGTATATTCCTTAGCATCATGAAAGTGTCACCAAATATTCTATCTATACGTTTCTGTGGTGATAAGTTGTTCTGTATTACCACTCCCAAATCTTTCTCTTCTTTTGCTATTTGCTTTTGATATAATATTTGATATAATATTTAAGACAATGGATGAAATATGTGATGACCAATAATCCTGATTCAAACACTACAGTGACCTTTGTATATCTGTAAAGTTAGTTGACCTTGGTGATTCTTTTGTGTTGTGATAGATAAGCCTTCGGTACAGTGTGTGTGTGTGTGTGTGTGTGTGTGTATTTACTTAGTTGTATTTTACAGGGTTCGAGCAGGGCTCATTATGTCCTGTCTCCATATCTATATTTATCCAATTTTTCCTTCAATGTATGCACACTGGGTGCTGTGACAACTTCTTCACTCAAACCATTCCAAATATCCACCGTTCTATGAGGAAAACTGTATTTCTTAACATCCCTGTGTGTGTGTGTGTGTGTGTGTGTGTGTGTTCAATCCACGGCTGCAACTCTCATGGCAACTCATTTAGATCACTTTCTCTGTGTAAAAAAAACCCGAAGCAATACATCGGCCTTCTATCTATTGTAATTGTTAATGTGTAAATTATAATTAGTTCTTATGGATGAAAATATCACATGTAGAACTTTGTGATATGAGAACTCAATTTATTAGGTTTTATTTAATATATATGAAGTAGAAATTGTAGAAATCTGATTAATATGTTATTGTAAACTATTTTTCAGCTGTTAGTGGGACGTTGTCAGGTATTAGCAGCATCATTTATGGGGTTTTATTTAATATATATGAAATAATACATCTTGCTGCTGCATGGTCAGTAACAAGAGTAAATCATGCTGAAATGAATGAAAGTGTGGCCTTCAACATAACATAACATAACAACACTATGCGAGGAGCCAGGATATACGCCCCTTTATGTTATTGTGGCATTTTTAGATGTTGTTTCTCTGTCAAGGTGTAGGAAGACAATGAGACTCATATATCTTATTGCTGCAAGGTCAGGGAAAAGAGTAAATCGTGCTGAAATGAAAGAAATTTTGACCTTTAACACACCATACTCACCTGGCTTACTCACCACCTTGTTAGCTACCCCAGTTCATGAGTGAATATGAGGCATAGCTTATGTGAGGTAACAGAGGTATAATGCGATAGCACAAACCTGCAGGTACGCCAGTTTCATGTGTTAGTATGACTACAGTTATAGTGCAATGATAATAAAGATTAAGTTACCTTATGCAGAGTAATTCAAATAAATCTAGTAATATTAAAGTTTCTGTATAGGTTAATGAGGTGCGACTAAACCCCGAAATAATCTGAAATAACTAAGAAAGGTTCCAAAATAACCCTTAATTCACAATATATAACAAAAAATTTGCTCCAAAATTGCAATTTTCATGCAACCTTGGATAAAGGATATAAGAACCGCTCATCTCTGAAGGTGGGTGCTCTGTATACTCCATGGAAATACCCATTTATTTATAATAATTGTATGATACATTTTTGCTCCAACCTAACCTAACCTAACCTAACCTGTTAGAAAAGAAAGAAAACTATATGTTATGTGAAAATAAGAGCAATTCAACCAAATGTCAAAGTAAAGAGCTACAAATATAAATCAATGTAAAGAATAAAAATACGTATTATTAAACCAAACCAAACCATCATTATCTACTATTATTAATCTATCAAGCTATACCACCCCATGACACCTATTCTAAACCATTGGAAGTCTATAGTTTATCTATGAAAACCAAAAGTGTCCATTAGTAAAAATTAACCATTTACTTAAAACTGAAAATCTTTGGATGGGTTGAAATTGAAGAGGATTATTAGTTTTCTTCATTCATATTATTATTAATCATTCATTGCTTCTTTTAAGACACAAAGGAAATACACTTTGGAGGACGTGCTGAAATTTTTGAGGGACGGAGACACATCCACCTTCAACACCAAGGAGAGACGTAGCCTGTATAGGTTTGCTACAAGCTTCCAGCTTCGTGGTATGTATTGTTTTCTTCTCACTTAAAGGAAAAAGGAGATATTTTGCTGATAAAATCTTCAGTATTGATTCGAGGATTGCGGTTTGCTATCTAACACAGGCTTTAGGTAGGTAAGGCCAATGCGATGAGAGATGAGTGCTCGCAGCCAGGCACAGCTTAGAGCCTGTCCCCTAACTATACCTTACACATGCTCCTTCGAGTAAATCTTTATAACTGGTTACTCGAAGCGATATAATTGTTATATCATAGTTTTAAATGCCATTGAAACTATATTCTAGATTTAAGTAATTACCTTGCACTTGTCGAAGTAATGGGTACAGGTATGCAAGTAGAGTACAGTGCAAAGTGGTGGAGTGAGTGAAGAATATCACATTGAAGTGATTCGGTCTTATTGATAGGATGACGAGCCTGCAGTTTGTGAAAGTGTGTGAGAGTGAAGTGGAGGATCCTGGTACGAGAGAAAGCCACATGAAAGATGAACAGTGGGATAAGGGAGCAAACGTTTCGAGAATTGATAATAAATTGGAAAGGTAGTGAACAAATAAGGATATGGTGTTTTGCTATGGTGATTTGGAGGCTGTTACCATGATCATCTTGTTGGAAGCTTTTGGGGAGAACAAGGATTCAGAGAGAGAGAGAGGTATGGGAATTTGTCAAAGAGAACAATTTACCGTACTTATTACTGATTATTAATATTAATCATAATTTCAAATACAGACTCGAACAGACTCCATTACATCAGTAGAGGGAAGGAGAAACCGATCCAGCTGAAAGTAGTAGTGTTTTCAGAACAGCAGAAATGGAAAGTATTCCAGGATGTCCATGCCTCCAGTAGAGGTGCTCACATGGGTATCAGTAAGACTATTACAAAAATTACGGACAGATTTTATTGGTTTGGTATTAAAAAAAGATGTAGTTAAATGGATCAGTGAGTGTGATAGTTGCCAAAAATCAGAAAAGATCAAAACAGTTGCACCAATTTTGAAACCCATTAAGACTGAAGGCCCTTGGCAGATGGTTGATATATTTTAACTTTGACAGACCTATGGTCCAAATATGTAGAGGCATTTGCTTTATCTTCAAAATCTGCTGACCTTGTATGTGACAGACTTCAGTGTGTTCTGTCGTTTTGGTCCCCCCGAGAAAATCTTAACTGATCAGGGAAAGGAATTCTGTAACAAATTAAATGATAAACTTTTTCCCCTTTTTCAAATCAAGCATCTTGTGACACTAGCCTACCACCCCCAAACTAATGGCCAAGATGAGAGGACCAACTAGATGCTAAAGGGTGTATTGAGGAAATTAGTAAATGAAAAACAGGATGACTGGGATCAGTATTTAGAAGCGGCATTATTTGGTATGAGAACGTCTGTGCAATCTTCAACCAAGTATTCTCCCTTTTTCTTGATGTTCGGTTGACAGCCAAGACTGTTTATTGAACTTCAGCTAAATGAAACAAGGGAAAATAATGTTTTAGAATTTCCAGATTTATATCCCTTAGATAAATCAGTAGAATCAAGAATCAGCTACATGACAACCATAAAGGAAAAGGTTCATTCTCATATTTCCAAAGCACAAGCTAAGCAAAAAAAGCATTATGAATTAAAGAAGAGCAAAGGTTACAAATCATTTGATTTCAAAATTGGAATGAAAGTTCTTATTAGAAATAATAAAAAACAGGGAAGAAAAGGTTCCCGACTGGAGGAGGATTGGCCCTCCAAGGCCGGCCGGGTTATATCCTGGCTTTGGGTGAGCAACCAGGGAAAATGTGTCTTAATCAGGTGTTTTGGTTTTACTTCATCAATGTTTACTTTCAACAAACCTTTCAATGAATAAAATTTAAGGAAAGCAAAGTTAAGAATTAATTTGAAGTTGTTAATCATGCAGTTCAATACCTAACTTTTATATTTATATTATTACAGGATGCAGTCACTGGCGGAGCAAGGTGCCAAGTGTCTCATTCTGACCAGTGGCATCCTCAGCCCGCTGGACACCTTTGCAGCTCAACTACAGGTTGGTGACACGTGGCTTCAAGGACTGTTCACCTTGGCTTGTAGAACATATATATAATTTTAATGTTAAACAAAAAATAATCACCTTGTAGGATATATGTATAATCATGTTTATTTTTAACTTTTTTTTTATTGTTTCAGGTGCTATTCCCAGTTCAGCTTGAAAACCCACATATTATCAAGAAACATCAAGAAGTGTGGGTTGGGGTGGTCTGCAATGGGCCGGATATGGTGAATTTGATCTCTTCCTTCAGAACTAGGTACTTTATGTTGATTTACCTTTTCAAGACCCAGATGCCGTCCTGGATACGGCCTTACGTTACCAACTACAGCATGTTTGGTCCTGTCGTGAAGGACATCGCAGATTTCTTCAAGCAGACACTCGTTATGGTGGGTAGTTGAGGATGCTGTTTCAGGGACATAGGAAGGCTGTAATGGTGTATGAATGAGACGAGACCCTTACCAATATTGTTCTTATTATTAGTTTTTTTTTCAGCTGCCACAACCAAAGGATGAAGAAATGTATAGACTAGCACCGAGTATCAAATATGAGGAAACCAACACGTCTACATCCCATCCAGTTGCTGCTCATGCCCTTGAGTCTGTCAGTTCTCGATCTGTAGTAGCACAAAAAAATTCAAAACCTTCAGCAGAGAATCAGAGTTCAGAAGAATCTCTTGTGGATTCAATATCAGACTTTTCCTATCCTCCTCCCGAGGCGACCAAGAGTGTTGTGAAGACTAGTGGGTCAATATTTTCACTACTTGAGCAAGTAAAAGAAGTCAAACCACAAGAATTCAACTGTTCTACCTCACCTGTGCCTGACTATATCAGTATTAAAAAGAACACCAAACGCAGAGAGATTATACATGTTCCAAGAACTGAAATACCATCTGAGGGAGGGGTAAACGCCCCCGGGCATGTCCTTAAGCCGCTGAACCTTGAAGCAAGTGTTTCTTCAAGTAATAGTAAACCGTCTGGCCAAGGGGAACTGTGCTACCCAACAGTACTTGAAGCTTTAGGTGACAAGCTGAGCACTGCACCACAGAGTCACCCAAACCCTGCTCAATGGAGACCAGTTGTGAATGGATGCTGGAACTCTGAAGAGATAAAAGAAACCAAATTAATTACTTGACAGCTGTGACAAATAAAGGGATCATGCAGAATTTTCATATTCTTTTTTTTATCTTCCATTGCTACTTACTTCCAATAAGAGTCTGTTCAGCTCCATCATTAGAGAAAATGGTTGGCATCACATTCACCAATTTTTCAAAGTCACCTTTGCTTCTGTATTCCTTTATAGTTGATGAGAACACAGCATATTTCTCCTTGGAAACTGCAGCTTTGACCTGAAAACAAAAAATTACCAATTCGTACTATCATTCCTGATACTTCACTCCCCTTTGGAGAATACCTTTTTAGAATTGTGATCACCTTGACAGAAGTGCTTCCAGGATATCCATTTGCTACAACATAACCCTAAATAACACACTACGAAGTTTGACATTCACAAAATTAATTAATCTATATACCTACTAGAAATCTAATCAAGTCTTTACCTCCATAATGTACACCCCTGTAGCCTTTAGCTTTCTCTTCCTCCTTTTCTTTGGCCTTTTTCTCTGCATCAGCTTCAAGTACTGTTGGGTAGCACAGTTCCCCTTGGCCAGACGGTTTACTATTACTTGAAGAAACACTTGCTTCAAGGTTCAGCGGCTTAAGGACATGCCCGGGGGCGTTTACCCCTCCCTCAGATGGTATTTCAGTTCTTGGAACAAGTATAATCTCTCTGCGTTTGGTGTTCTTTTTAATACTGATAGTCAGGCACAGGAGGTGAGGTAGAACAGTTGAATTCTTGTGGTTTGACTTCTTTTACTTGCTCAAGTAGTGAAAATATTGACCCACTAGTCTTCACAACACTCTTGGTCGCCTCGGGAGGAGGATAGGAAAAGTCTGATATTGAATCCACAAGAGATTCTTCTGAACTCTGATTCTCTGCTGAAGGTTTTGAATTTTTTTGTGCTACTACAGATCGAGAACTGACAGACTCAAGGGCATGAGCAGCAACTGGATGGGATGTAGACGTGTTGGTTTCCTCATATTTGATACTCGGTGCTAGTCTATACATTTCTTCATCCTTTGGTTGTGGCAGCTGAAAAAAACAAACAATAATAATAAGAACAATATTGGTAAGGGTCTCGTCTCATTCATACACCATTAAAGCTTTCCTATGTCCCTGAAACAGCATCCTCAACTACCCACCATAACGAGTGTCTGCTTGAAGAAATCTGCGATGTCCTTCACGACAGGACCAAACATGCTGTAGTTGGTAACGTAAGGCCGTATCCAGGACGACATCTGGGTCTTGAAAAGACCCAGATGTCGTCCTGGATACGGCCTGAAGGATGAAGGAAGAGTTCAAATTCACCATATCCGGCCCATTGCAGACCACCCCAACCCACACTTCTTGATGTTTCTTGATACTATGTGGGTTTTCAAGCTGCACTGGGAATAGCACCTGAAATAATAAAAAAAAAAAGTTAAAAATAAACATGATTATACATATATCCTACAAGGTGATTATTTTTTGTTTAACATTAAAATTATATATATGTTCTACAAGCCAAGGTGAACAGTCCTTGAAGCCACGTGTCACCAACCTGTAGTTGAGCTGCAAAGGTGTCCAGCGGGCTGAGGGTGCCACTGGTCAGAATGAGACACTTGGCACCTTGCTCCGCCAGTGACTGCATCCTGTAATAATATAAAAATAAAAGTTAGGTATTGAACTGCATCATTAACAACTTCAAATTAATTCTTAACTTTGCTTTCCTTAAATTTTATTCATTGAAAGGTTTGTTGAAAGTAAACATTGATGAAGTAAAACCAAAACACCTGATTAAGACACATTTTCCCTGGTTGCTCACCCAAAGCCAGGATGGAAGCATCAGTAGGATATAACCCGGCCGGCCTTGGAGGGCAGAGTGTTGGTCTTGGGGGCGTGCCAACCTTCCTGGTGACCTCCCTTCTTTTTGGGTTCCTCAACACTCACATGGACCTAACACAAGCAAAAAAAAGTTTAGTCATAGTAGTTATGTGGTTCGGATTGTGCGTTAATACAAAATATACAACGTAATTTTCTATATAATTCATGAGGCAGACATTTATAGGTGAACAATGATTACAAATCTTTTTATTATATTGTTGGTTCTAGTTATAAAAAAAAACATAATGAAACTACTTATGTATTAAAACTCACCTTGTAGCTGCTCTTCACAAATTCCATTTGTACCTTAGAGAAACAGTCCCGACTGTACACTATGTATATGAGATCTAAGAATTTTTGGAGACCTGCGCCTTTTCTTTGGAAGGGGGAGGAGCTGTTGGCTGTCAGGTACTGAATCTGATGAGAGAAGAGAACTTTAGACTGACTTATATGGGATTCAAAATTAAATATCTCTGCAAAAATAGGGAACAATCAATGCATACATAAATACACACATGTACCAAGGTAAACGCACACATACACATCCTTACCAATTCCTCCAGAAGTTCAATGATGATTGTCTTCTTTCCCGGAGTGATGTCTGCCTTCTGCAGGAGT
The DNA here is from genome assembly GCA_029783475.1 of Metacarcinus magister. NCBI lineage: Eukaryota > Metazoa > Arthropoda > Malacostraca > Decapoda > Cancridae > Metacarcinus > Metacarcinus magister. The sequence goes on from JAPQNM010002725.1 coordinate 32,716, forward strand.
TCAAACATGTAACTCCCAGGATGTGTAGCTCCACCTCCACCGGCAGGCAGAGGAATGGCGTCAATGGCCTGCAGAATAACAAGAGTACATGATGAGATGAATAAACAAAGAATAGAGGGAGGCAATATAAGAGGAAATGGAAGGATAGGTGAAGAGAGGAAGAATTAAAAGAGTTGAGAGATGGAATAGTAAAGAAATTAGAATAAAAAAAAATGAGAAATCAAAATAAGGTGGATAGATGAAGAGAGGAAGAATGAAAAGAGTTGACGGATGAATAAGTAAAAAAAAAAAATTAGCATAAAAAAATAAATAAATAAATGGTGAGGATGTTAGTCAAGAAAATTACGAGTAAGTTAGTGATGAAAATAACAGGTATAGGTAGTAAGGAGGAAACAGGTTCAAATTAATACCTTTTCTAGCTCCAGGAATACAGCCTTCAAAGTGTAGAGATCACCAGGCAAGAAGTCCTCCAGATGACCCTGACTTGAGTCCGTAACAGCAGAAGCAGCATCACTGGCAGTACTGTTATCTTGGATTTTCTTCATTACCTGAGCACACAATTATAAAAGGAATGGAAGGTATTAATAATGGCCTATTATGCACAATTATATAAAGGGAATGAAAGGTATTAATAATTGACTCTCTTCATCTATTTATGAGAAGTCATGAAGAGGTGAAGGAATTATGTCGTAAAACAGAGAATAAAACTAAGGATTTATTCACTAAGTCATACATAGTAATAAAGAAAAATGCTAAATAGAAAACTGATATCAATTATAGTGTCATCTGGAGGTGTGACTTGAGACCTTATGATTCTCAACCACACTGGAGTATCATAAGAACATTAACTTTTACGCTAGTTTTCTTAATTTTCTTTTTATTTTAATTGGCGCTTGTTATTTGTGATTCCGAAGTTCACAGTCATGAATTCAGTGAAGCATAGATTAACACACACACACACACACACACACACACACACCTGAGTCACTTCATCAATACAGAGTGCCAAGTCCGTGGAGCTGAATTGATGAGATGCTGCTTCCTCACACATCTTTTCGACATTGTGAGCCTCATCAAAAATTATGATGTTCCCCTGAAAAGACGAGGAAACACATAATATACTAACAACACAGTATAAAAAAATAAATAATGAAGAATAGGATGAAAACCACACAGAATTGAAGGTATAAAAGCTAAACTATAACTCCTATAAGAAAAGTTAAGCTGATGAAGAGATAAATAGACACAATAAACACCTTGAATATTCTTACTGTAGATACAAGCGAACACTCACCTCCAGCTCGACTCCATGTGCCTTGCGGGTCTTGGGGTCCAGGAGGTAGTTGTACGGCATGAATATAACGTCTGCATCCCTCTTGAGCTCCCTTGCCATGTAATAGGGACAGAACACCTTCTTTTGACCTATTTTGACCAAGTCTTCGATGTCTAATACGTCTCTTCGTAATTCCACGTCACTCTTCTTGTTCTCAACCTAGGATGAAATTGTGAAAGTAGAAATGCTAAGACTGTATAAAAATTTCCATCCAGACAGGAATGTAACGTTGACCATTATAAAAAGGTAATGAAAATAAGTCAATTAAGTAATGTTTAAGCTAGTGTACATCCAACAAACACAAATACTATATGTACACACATTAATATTTTGAACCCAGCTGCAGTGTCTTAATATATCCGATTCTTTAACTATATTTTTAAACTGTATATTTTTCTTCAACCTTCCATTGCAAGTAAATACATCATTGCAGCATTCAAAATAAAAAAGAACCTTTACAAAACACCAATTGAAAGTGAGACAAAAAAAAATAATAACATGACAAGGAATTATTGCATTACCTGATTATAATAATGGTAGGTTTTTGCTTTAACCCTCATCTGACACAGGTGTACTTTGGTGTTGTTGTTGACTTCCTTGCTCACGTCTGGGTGAACACACATCTGGTCTCTGGAGCCAACCACTGCTACCTTATATGTGAAGAGTGTCATATTAACAATAACTATCAATTAATAACAAGCTATACAATAATAAATAATAAATATAAAAAATTATGCATCAACTCTCTCTCTCTCTCTCTCTCACCCAATTATATACTATGCTCAGATTTGTCATTATCATGGTAGTACAAAAAGATTGATAAAAATATGTATTCAGAATGATGCAACTTAATAATATCATGAGTTCCATACAACAAATACAATCCACATTAACATGATACAATACCTTCATGTACTTATAAGTTGTCCGTTTCAATTCACTGATGGCCTGACTTAGCTGGGAATGTGTCCGTGATGCGTAAATTATTTTGGGAGGCACTGAAAAGAAAAATCATTACAAAAATGCCATTCATCTATCCACCAAAGAGGCTAATGGCTAGAGAACTTGTCTGAAGTTAAATAAATCATCAGAAAACACTTAACATACCTTCTAAGTTGATTGACAGTCAGGTTTTTTTTCATGTAGTATATAATAATTTCACATAAATCACAATAAAAATGTAATATAGTATAATAATATAAATGGCACTTATTACTACTGTGGTTACTTATACATATGAATATTAAGGAATATTAACCAAATTTTCGGAAAAACTATACAATCACTACTCCACGCCGATCTGTACAGAAATTATAGCATAGCAAAGTTTACACACCGTAATTACCATTCGTGAAGGTTTCAGGCGGAAGTCACCATTATTTACCTCGCAAAACGTCTTTGAAGTTATGTTAGGTTATGTTATGTGAGGTTGGTTAGGTTAGGTTAAGTTATGGTTACGTTAAGGTTGTTAGGTTAGGTTACAGTTATGTTATGGTTAGGTTAAGCTAGATTAGGTTCGGTTCAGTTAGGTTCGGTTATATAAAATTTTTACATTTTATTACCCAAAAGTTAGGGTTCTCAACCTTAGTTTTGTTTTCTGGATTTGGGTAATAAAAAGTAAAAATCTTATATAATCAATACTAGCTGAACCGAACCTAACCTAACTTAACCTAACCGTAACCTAACCTAACAACCTTAACCTAACCATAACTTAACATAACCTAACCAACCTAACATAACATAACCTAACATAACTTCAAAGATGTTTTGCGAGGTAAATAATGGTGATCCCCGCCTGAAACCTTCACAGATGTGTTGAGTACACTATGTATAGTATGTAGGGAAAGAGAGAAAAAAGAAGAGGTGGAGTAGTGATTGTAAAGAAATACCAAATTTTCTTCCACCCACCCATCTTAGGACTGGTCCATGACTGTCCCGCGGCACTCGCCAGCTGCTTGTTGAGGGAGGAAAGGCTGTCTGAAGTATCTTGTTGCATGGCAGAAAACTTTGCCTTAGTAGCCTCCAGCCAGGCCAAGGAGGAACACAACAGGCAGAGTGTCTTGCTTGTGCCCGTGGGAGACTCTAATATGCCATTTTGACCCTGTGCATGTATGAAGTTTTTATAATGCTGATATTTTTGGTTAATTACCGATATACCTTGCTCATTGATGCATTTAAATACCAATTGAGTCCAGACATATTAAAGATACAGTTAATTATGTATATTTTTTTTTATCGTTCTATATCAAAATTACAAAAAAATATACTTACATTTTGAAGGCACGTTATAACTTTTTCCATGTATTTAATTTGTACATCATAAGGCTCAAAAGGGAATCTCACTCGCACATCATGAAGCGTAATTTCCGGCATGGTGAGGGCAAGTGTATCCTAAGAGAGATAAGAGTCAGATAAGTCTTTGCAACAACTAACTGGTAAGCCATTATAATCATAAGCCTTATATGTGGGTACTGTATTACATATATTTAGTATGCATATTACCAATGATGAAGGCTCCACACATAAGGGAAATACACATATCATAACCCTAAGACCAAAATAAGTTTGTCTTGCCTGATAATAACACTCTATTTAACATATATTACGCACTATTATCACCTCTACTTTGCACACGCGAGACAAGTAAGTCTAGAGATACTCTGGCACGAATAACATGATAATACACACCAGGGAAGGAACGTTGTTGAGCAAAGGAATAGAAAGTCACATCAAGACAGGTTTGTTTACATCGCACGTGTTCCCAAGTTCTCGCGCCATTTTAGTCTCGGTCTTGCCATGGGCTCTTCCATTAAGGCTGCATATATATCTCTATATTATCCTTGGTTTGGGAGCTGCAGGACCTTGATTTTACTCTCCACGGCCTTTGCAATAACGCACTCCTATTGGCAAACACTTTTTCTCGTGGACATGCCAAGGACAGAAGGTATTATTTCCATATTTACATTCATACATTTTTGGTTCATACTTTTTGTTTCAGCAGGAATACTTTCAAGCCTTCCGCTCTTTTATATGATTGATTCAGGCTGCTACTATGGGTCATTCACGCTTGTAATGCTTGTAAGTATGACAGAGAATGGTGTGAGTAACAGTAGTGAAACTAGATGTAGAAATAGGAAGATGAGAAGTAGGTAATAGTGGTAAAAGGTGTTAGGGGGTTGGTGTCGCCTTGCTTTGCTTACCTAAGTGATAGTAAAGAGGCAAGAGAGTCAAAGCTCATAAGAGGTGCCTCTTCTCATTTTTCTATCAGTCTCAAACTGGTCGTATCTATTTATACTGGCACTGTTTACTACCCATTCAGTGAGACTGTTCAATGTATTCACGATTCTTGCGTTGAAAAAGTTATTCCTCTTGGTGGTCCTGTGACGTGGTTTCATCAGCTTCAGACTGTGTCCTCTGGTCTCCAGGTTTTGACTTCTGGGAGCTAATTGTAG
>JAPQNM010002725.1:50000-55000 GCA_029783475.1 Metacarcinus magister
CTCCATACGCAGCGTCTTGGTCAAGTTCAATAAAGATCAGGCAGAGACTCAGGATTTTAAGAAGTACAGAAATATTATCTTGCAATTGGTTTATTTGCTGAATAAATCTGACCCGAACATCCTAGCACATTACGCTGAAGAAGTGGTGACTCTCTGGGCCGCAGGTGAAGACATGGAGTTCGAAGACTGTGCCGACTTACTGAAAGAAAGTCAATACAACCCGACACTGGCTCAGAACATTTCTAAAGTACTGGACATGAGTGATTGGTGGGTAGAGGACCAACATGTGAAGGCGGCTGTTGTTTTGCTTTCTTACAACTGTCCCTCAAGACTCAACATTGACATCATTAATGACCCGAAGGACGTGCCAAACTTACATGATCTGTTGGAAACTGTTGCTGCCACTCACAACTGTGAAATACATATTTATTTCATTCATCATTTTGAGTATCCAGAGAGTGGTCTGTCAAACTCATTGCTGCAGAAGTTTGTATCGTCAAGAGATTGTATAAGGTAATTGTGTTTTAATTTTCATTAGCTTTTTTTAAATTTTTATCTAGTTGACACTCCCCATAAAGAAATAATCTTACTAAATTTGATGTTTAGTTTTTTTTAGTTTGATGTTTAGTTTTTTTTTAATATGATGTTTATTTTTTTTTATTTGATGTTCAGTTTTTTTTTATTTGATGTTAATTTTTTTTAATTTGATGTTTATTTTTTTTTTATTTGATGTTCAGTATTTTTTCTATTTCATGTTCTTTTTTTTAATTTGATGTATTTTTTTTTTTTAATTTGAAGTTTATTTTTTTTTATTTGATGTTCAGATTTTTTTATTTGATGTTTATTTTTTTTTAGTTTGATGTTAATTTTTTTTTAGTTTGATTAATCAGTTTTATTTAATTTGATGTTTAGTTTTTTTAATATGATGTTTTATTTTTTTTTATTTGATAACTTTAAAATTTGATGTAATTTTTTTTTAATTTAATTTTTAGTTTTTTTTAATTTGATGTTTTTATTTTTTTGTTTGATGTTAATTTATTTTAATTTGATGTTTAGTTAATTTTAGTTCGATGTTTATTATTTTTAATTTAACGCTTTCTTTTTTTTTAATTTGGATTAGTTTTTTTTTATTTGATGTGCAGATTTTTTTATTTGATGTTTATTTTTTTTAGTTTGATGTTAATTTTTTTTAGTTTGATCTTTTTTTTTAATTTGATGTTCAGTTTTTTTTAATTTGATGTTCAGTTTATTTTAGTTTGATGTTCAGTTTTTTTTAATTTGATGTTCATTTTTTTTAATTTGATGTTTAGTTTTCTTTAATTTGATGTTCAGTTTTTTTTAGTTTGATGTTCAATTTTTTTTAGTTTGATGTTTAGTGTTTTTTAATTTGACGTTTAGTTTTTTTTAATTTGATGTTCAGTTTTTTTTAATTTGACGTTTAGTTTTTTTTAATTTGATGTTCAGTTTTTTTTAGTTTGATGTTCAGTTTTTTTTAATTTGATGTTCAGTTTTTTTTAATTTGATGTTTAGTTTTTTTTAATTTGATGTTCAGTTTTTTTTAATTTGATGTTTAGTTTTTTTTAATTTGATGTTCAGTTTATTTTAGTTTGATGTTAATTTTTTTTTATTTGATGCTCAGTTTTATTTAATTTGATCAGTTTTTTTTAAGTTTGATGTTCAGTTTTTTTTAATTGGATGTTCAGTTTTTTTTAATTGGATGTTCAGTTTCTTTTTAATTGGATGTTCAGTTTTTTTTTATTTGATGTTCAGTTTATTTTAATTTGATGTTCAGTTTTTTGTTCTAATTTGAGGTGTAGTGCAACAGCTACAAGTTGGCCAGCTTAGTATCATGACAGCTTAACAAAGTTTGTAATGTCTTTGTTGGTGCCTTCTCTTAATCCCTGCAGCCAATCTATATATATAGTAGATTCTATCATTAATATAATAGATTACAGATCGAGAACCCTAAGATACGAGTAACATATCTTGACATTTTCAGGTCCACTGCCGATACAGTCTCCGATGACCCGAGGAGCCGTATAGTGACAATAAAGGGTCATTTCAATGGGGAGGCAATTAACATGTTGCCCACTTCCTTAGAAGGGCTCCACATGGTTATAGCTGATGATCACGATGCCCGGGACTGGTTTGAGACCCTTCCCAAACTCTCCCAAACACTTCTCTGTCTGGAACACATTAGTGAGTTGCTTTCATTTGTCATGTTACTGCAAAGAAAATGTTTCAGACAAGGTATAGTTAATTGTTTTGGTTTCAGGTCGCTACACACCACATGTTACGTATTTTAACTTAACTACCATTCCTTGTGTAACTTCATCACAACCTCCCTCCACCCCGTTTCACCTCATTGTCTTTTCCCAACCTATTACTACTTTCCCATAACCTTCTATCACTCCCTTTGTTTGCAGGGATACACATTACTCCAGCCGTGAGGCCACACCTCCTCCCTAAGATGCCGCAGCTCAAGAATAGTCCTACACTCTACTTGTCCAACGTAGGAGATGACAACATATCGTGGGCGTGTGAGGTGTCACGCGCTCTTTTGCCGCCTAATGAGTGAGTTTCACTGTGTTCTGTTATAATGATTTACTATAATAAAGACATAACTTGAATTTAAACAAATAAAAACCTCTTGTTCAGTAGTCCATGCACTTGGTTAATTGTCTAGTTATATTCTCGGGATGAAATGGTGTTGTAAGTGTTGAACCAGTGTGAGAGTGTAGGGGGAGTGTTGTTCCCTTGAATTGTTAGTCTTCCTTATTAGTGGCTAATTATTCACACTTAATATATATATATATATATATATATATATATATATATATATATATATATATATATATATATATATGTTTTCAATATATGTATATCTATAACAGGCTATAACTAATAAATCATCTTCACATATTGGTAATTAATCAATGATGTTCAGTTTTTTTTTATATGAAACTCATTTAATTCAAATTACAATAAATCTATTTTAATTTGAAATTCATATATTTTTAGTTGAAATTCATTTATTTTAATTTTAAATTCATATGTTTTTATTTGAAATTAATTTATTTTAATTTGATATTAATTTATTTTAATATGAAATTTATTTATTTAAATTTGAAATTCATTTATTTTAATTTAAAATTCGTTTATTTTAATATGAAATTCATATATTTTTATTTGAAATTAATTTATTTTAATTTGATATTAATTTATTTTAATTTGAAATTCATTTATTTTAATTTGAAATTAATTTATTTTTAGTTGAAACTCATTTATTGTAATTTGATATTAATTTGTTTTCATTTGAAATTCATATATTTTTAGTTGAAGTTCATCTATTTTAATTTGAAATTAATTTATTTTAGTTTGAAAATTATTTATTTTTATTAGAAATTAATTTGTTTTGATTTGAAATCAATTCATTTTTATTTGAAACTCATTTATTTTAATTTGAAATTAATTTATTTAAATTTGAAAATTATTTATTTTTATTAGAAATTAATTTTTTTTTTTTTAATCATTCATTTTTATTTAAAATTCATTAATTTCAATTTGAAATTAATTTATTTTTAGTTGAAATTAATTTATTTTAGTTGAAATAAATTTTTTTTAAATTTGAAATTGATTTATTATATTTGAAATTTATTTATCTTAATTTTAAATTAATTTATTTTAATTTGAAATCAATCTAATTTAATTTTAAATAATTTATTTTTGGATGAATTTAATTTATTTAGTTTGAATTTAATTTATTTTAATATGAAATTCATTTATTTTTATATGAAATTCATTTATTTTTATTTGAAATTCATTTTTTTTTATTTGAAATTAGATTATTTTAATTTGAAATTCATTTATTTTATTTTGAAATTCATTTATTTTAATTTAAAATTCATTTATTTTTATTTGAAATTAATTAATTTTTAGTTGAAATTTATTTATTTTAATTTGAAATAAATTTTTTTTTATTTGAAATTAATATAATTTGATATGAAATTAATTAATTTGGTTTTGAAATAAATTAATTTTTATTTGAAGTTAATTTATTTCAATTTGAAATAAATTTATTTTAATTTAAAATTAATTTATTTTTAGTTGAAATTCATTTACTTTTAGTTGAAATTAATTTATTTTAATTTGAAATAAATTTATTTCAATTTGAAAATCATTTATTTTTATTTGAAATTAATTTATTTTAATTTCAAATTAATTTATTTTAATTTGAAATTGATTTATTTTAATTTGAAATGAATTTATTTTGATTTTAAATTATTTTTTCTTAAAATTTGAAGTTCATTTATTTTTATTTGAAATTCATTTATTTTTATTTAAAATTAAATTATTTTAATTTGAAATTGATTTATTTTATTTGAAATTAATTTATCTAATTTGAAATAAATTTATTTTGATTTTAAATCATTTATTTTTGGTTGAATTTAATTTATTTAGTTTGAATATAGTTTATTTTAATTCTAAATTTATTTATTTTTATTTGAAATTCCTTTATTTTAATTTGAAATTCAGTTATTTTTATTTGAAATTCCTTTAGTTTTATTTGAAATTATTTTTTTAATTTGAAATTAATTTATTTTAATTTGAAATAAGCTTATTTTTATTTGAAATTCCTTTATTTTTATTTAAAATTCATTTATTTTTATTTGAAATAAATTTATTTTTATTTGAAATTAATTTTTTAATATGAAATTAATTTATTTTAATATGAAATAATTTAATTTTTATTTGAAATGAATTTATTTTAATTTGAAATTAATTTATTTTTATTTGAAATGAATTTATTTCAATTTGAAATGAATTTATTTTAATTTAAAATTAATTAATTTTTTTTATACAATTATTTTTTTTTTATTTGAAATTAATTTTTTTTTTATTTGAAATTAATTACATTTTTTAAAATTAATTTATTTTTATTTGAAATTCATTTGTTTTGTTTTTAAATTCATTTATTTTTGTTTGATATTCATTTATTT
>JAPQNM010002725.1:60000-78497 GCA_029783475.1 Metacarcinus magister
CCATAAAAAATATATACTTAATGAAAACAAACAAAACAAAATAAAAAAACTAAATTATTTTCTACAAATATCACCAAAATTACGAACAAGGAAGGAAATAAAAAAATAAATAAATAAATAAATAAAAAATAAATAATAATAATAATAATATACACTCACCTTGGCTTGAAGTAAATACACCTGTTGTTACCTGAGTCACCTGTGGAGGCTAATTGGAAGGTGAGGATGCACTGGACACCCTGAGAGAGAGAGAGAGAGAGAGAGAGAGAGAGAGAGAGAGAGAGAGAGAGAGAGAGAGAGAGAGAGAGAGAGAGAGAGAGAGAGAGAGGAGAGAGAGAGAGAGAGAGAGAGAGAGAGAGAGAGAGAGAGAGAGAGAGAGAGAGAGGAGAGAGAGAGAGAGAGAGAGAGAGAGAGAGAGAGAGAGAGAGAGAGAGAGAGAGAGAGAGAGAGAGAGAGAGAGAGAGGAGAGAGAGAGAGAGAGAGAGAGAGAGAGAGAGAGAGAGAGAGAGAGAGAGAGGAGAGAGAGAGAGAGAGAGAGAGAGAGAGAGAGAGAGAGAGAGAGAGAGAGAGAGAGAGAGAGAGAGAGAGAGAGAGAGAGAGAGAGAGAGAGAGAGAGAGAGAGAGAGAGAGAGAGAGAGAGAGAGAGAGAGAGAGAGAGAGAGAGAGAGAGAGAGAGAGAGAGAGAGAGAGAGAGAGAGAGAGAGAGAGAGAGAGAGAGGAGAGAGAGAGAGAGAGAGAGAGAGAGAGAGAGAGAGAGAGAGAGAGAGAGAGAGAGAGAGAGAGAGAGAGAGAGAGAGAGAGGAGAGAGAGAGAGAGAGAGAGAGAGAGAGGAGAGAGAGAGAGAGGAGAGAGAGAGAGAGAGAGAGAGAGAGAGGAGAGAGAGAGAGAGAGAGAGAGAGAGGAGAGAGAGAGAGAGAGAGAGAGAGAGAGAGAGAGAGGAGAGAGAGAGAGAGAGAGAGAGAGAGAGAGAGAGAGAGAGGAGAGAGAGAGAGAGAGAGAGAGAGAGAGAGAGAGAGAGAGAGAGAGAGAGAGAGAGAGAGAGAGAGAGAGAGAGAGAGAGAGAGAGAGAGAGGAGAGAGAGAGAGAGAGGAGAGAGAGAGAGAGAGAGAGAGAGAGAGGAGAGAGAGAGAGAGAGAGAGAGAGAGAGGAGAGAGAGAGAGAGAGAGAGAGAGAGAGAGAGAGAGAGAGAGAGAGAGAGAGAGAGAGAGAGAGAGAGAGAGAGAGAGAGGAGAGAGAGAGAGAGAGAGAGAGAGAGGAGAGAGAGAGAGAGAGAGAGAGAGAGAGATTAATATACGCACATACATACACACACACACATTAATACAGGCACATACATACACACACACACACACATTAATATACGCACATACATACACACACACACACATTAATATACACACATACATACACACACACACACACACACACACACACACACACACACACACACACACACACACACACACACACACACACACACACACACACATCAATATACACACATACATACATACACACACATGAAAGAATAATTGACATGACAGCTTCAATTATTCGTGATGAGATTCATTTGTCAGTGTATGATATCAGTAAATATCCAACCTTTGAAAAAACTGAAAATGGTTCCTCTATGATTCCTGAGTCTCTGAAGCTGTTCTTGCACAAGTTGTTGTACCCAAAGGGCAAAAATGGTGCTGCAGTGAGTCGGCGATGCACTGCCATAGCCATTCTGTCATTTCTGTCTGCAGACCAAGGTCTTTCATTTCACCAGTGTTACTTGCCATAGCAGTGTACATACATCGCAAGTATGCCTCTCGCGAGCTGATAAACATCCTCAGTAGCATCAGTTTTGCGGATGACTGCAAGGAGGTCCAGTGATTTGAAAACAGCCTCATATCCGCTGGTGAGTCCTCCTATGGCCTCAATGGTTTCAGCCAGTGTGTGTTTGATAATGCCGATTTCAATGTTGCTACACTAACTGTGCACAACACTTTCCATGCCATAGCTTGTGTGACACCACACAGAACAGGAGAAAAGTTTCCTGTCAAGCGCACAATGCTACTACTCCCAGCTGAAGCAATTGGAATTTTTGGGCAAATACCCATCAAGACATACAGCAAACCTGCAGTTCCTGCTTTGCAGTCGGTTACAGTGGAGCCTCTGCATATCTCCGACACTCACAGACTGCAAGCATCAGCTCTAGATTCCGTTTGGATGTTTGGGTGCATGTTGAACTTAACACCGTGTCTACCTTGCAGTGGCTTCATGAAAACTGTTCTGAAAAGTGATGAGTTTCAAACCTCCAGAATTGAGACTCTCCCATTCATTAATCTGGAACCAAGTAACCCCAGCACTATCTACACTGCACTGTGCTCTGCACAGACACAAAATGACAAGCACAACCTCAAGATCTGTGCCCAGTGACATTTGATCAGCCTCTGTATAAAAAGGCTTCTGAAATTGTTGTTGCCTCGAGAGACTTGGACAAAGTGCGACTTGGTGGCTTCCACTTGCTGATGTCCTACCTAGGCAGCATTGGGCAGATCATGACAGGGAGCGGGTTGGCAGACCTGTGAGAACGAGTGTATGCCAAAGGCTGAGTGGTGCATATGCTCTACGTGCCCACATTCTAACCTTACTGGCCTTCATCTATGTACTGCTATGCAAGTCAGACTGTTAATGTAGCTCGTGTGTGGTAATGCTAGTTGGTCAACTGGTAGAGAAAACTTGATACCAGTTAAGGTTATTTTATTCATAAAATTTAGACTATATATATAAAATAAAAGATTTGAAAAACAAATATTAATTATTGTATACGCGCACTGTCTGAGGACGGTGCGCGCCAAGTTGATAGTGTGAGCTGGTTTGCAGCGCAATATAATATATAATAATATCATAAAAGAAAAACATAAATAAAGTACATATAAAATTATACATAGAATAATGAAAAATATAATAAAAATAAAGTTATAATAGTTATGGCTGCGCGACCCGTTCTAGGAGGAACGGGTATCTCACGTTCTCTATGGTGTGTAGGGGAGACTGCTACAAGACTGGGAGAGCCAGACTAACAAGGAACATCTGGTCAGTCTGTACCATTTCAAATTAATTTATTTCCACTGGGTCGTGGTTATTACACAAAATAAGTTAATAGACAGATGTCTACATGTCGTACACAAAAATAAAACATAAACATTGTGCTATCTTATAAAAAGACATACATATAAAAGTTACATACAAAGAATAAACTATTGGCAAGCTTACCCAAGTCAACGATAAGACCGTAAAAAGACTTATTATATGTCTAACAACTTACTTTTAAAGAAGTCAATAGTCGCTTAGAATATGCTTCATAAATCTGGATTTAAAGCTGGAGAGCGTGTAGGCAAATAATTCCACAATTTAGGCCCATTAATAGAAAAATCTTTTGCTCCAGAGTTTGTCTTTGCTCTTGGCACAACCAGATGGTTTCGTTGTCTTGTTGTGCTTCCGGTTGTGCTCTGAATAGGGGGAAAATAATGCAGCCAGTCAGGATATATCTTGTTCAGTGATTTATACACAGCAACGCTAGTTTCCAGAAAAAAATTAAATTTTTTATTTTGAGCCATCTAAGTTTCTTATAAGCAGGGGAAACGTGGTCATATTTTTGCATGCCACCTACAGAAACTCTGGCTGCGAAGTTTCTAAGTTTTTGCACTTTCTGTATTAAGGTAGTGTTCGTTGTGCCCCATATTCTTATACAATAATTTAAAAGGCTCAGAATAAGAGACTGTACAATAGTGGTCCGCGTACTTTTAGCTAAATACATACTTACTCGTCATATATAGATTAGCATCCCCATAACTCTTTTTGTTAGTTCACTAATATGCATATCAAATGACATATATTGGTCCATATGTAATCCTAGATTTTTAACATGGATGCTTGGGTGTATACTGGTGGCGTCAAATTTTACCACAATATCTTCAGGCAAATGTGCTAATAGTTGTCTGTTGCCAACAAAAATGCATTGCGGTTTAGTTGGGTTTATCATTAAAACGTTTCTGAGAAAATATTGTTTAACATTTTGAAGGGTAATTTCTGTGTTATGAATTATATTCTGCAGATTGTCAATAGTATCGTTGTGCAGTAATTGCGTATCATCTGCATACTGCACTACTGTACAATCGGTGATGTACTCACTTAAGTCATTAACGTATATGTTAAATAAAATAGGTCCCAGAACGGAACCTTGTGGAACACCATACTTAACATTAATATTAGTTGAAATTACTGTATTTAGTTGTACAGACTGAGTTCTGTTGTTTTAAACCAGTAGGTATTGATTTTTAATTTAGCAAATTTACTTAAAAGGATACTGTGGCTAACACTATCAAAAGATTTAGATAAATCACATACCAGGACACAATGGACCAAGATGAAGATGCTGCTGAGATAGATGAAAATGAAAGTCTGCAACAGTTTCTCACTCACCACCTAGATCAAGCTGCCACACAGACCAGAACGGGGAAGTTATGGGTGCAGTACATCCACCAGGTGTTGCTCATGCTCAACTTCATCACAGCTGAGAGGACTGGCAACTGGAAGCTTCATCTTCACTGTGTGCAGATGATGATCCCACATTTCCATGCAGCTGGTCATCTTCCGTATGCCAAGTCTGCCAGACTGTACTTGCAGCAGATGAACTCCATTGCACAAGTCATGCCACCTGAGGAATACACGTTGTTCTCTGCAAAGGGCTATTTCACCATCCGCCGAGCCAATGAGTTCAGGCATGGCAACTTCTCCGACCAGACAATCGAGCACTTACTGATGAGGATGCTGAAAACCAGTGGAGGGATGAGCCATGATAGAGGGATAACAGACAGCACCTTAACAGTGCATGCACTGCTTCACTGTGTTCCTTTGTGCGATGATTTGGAGAAGTTCACTGGTGTGCGCACTGCTACCTCTCAACAACACAAAGATCTTCGTTTATCCACTCAGGCTAAAGACAAGAAAGACTGCGATGTTTTCCACCAGTGGCTGCAGGCACATCCACCATTTGCAGGTTACCAGCCTGATCGCCTAGTGTCTATTTCCACTGGTGTTGTAGCTGACACATCTGTCAACTGTGCCAATGCCGTGCAGATTGGTCAAGCTGCATCATCAAAACTAACAGGGAAGCAGTTCACAAAGAGATGGAGACACGCCCAACATTCTTGATCTTTTCCTAACTTCCAACCCTTCAGCTTACTCTGTTAAACTTTCCTCTCCATTGGGCTCCTCCGATCACAATATTATTTCCATTACCTGTTTTATCACTCCAGTGCTGCCTCAGGACCCGCCTAAGCGGAGGTGCTTCTGGCATTTCAACTCTGCTAAAGTGGGAAGACCTAAGGAACACTATTCTGAATTTGCCTTGGGATGATTATTGCTTCCATGTCAGAGATCCTTCTCTTTGTGCCGAGCGCATAACAGAGGTGATTGATTATCTCTGGCATGAAGCTATACATTCCCCATACTTTCTCTAATACTAAAGCTGAAAAGCCCTGGTTAAACTATGCTTGTTCACGTGCTGTCAATGAAAGAAAGGCGGCTCACAAACGGTACCGTAGCCATCCATCTGCTGAAGCTCATGCCCTATATATGTCTGCCCGTAATCATGCCAAATCTATTCTCCAACTCACTAAAAACTGTTTCATCAATAGAAAATGTCAAAATCTTTCCAATTCTAACTCTTCTTGTGATTTCTGGCATCTAGCCAATAATATCTCTAAGAATTTTACTTCTTCATCTTTTCCTCCTTTACTTCAACCAGATGGCTCCACAGCTGTCTCTTCTTTCTCTAAAGCTGAACTCTTCGCTCAAACCTATGCTACCAACTCTACTTTGGATGATAATAGGCATATTCCTACTACTCCTCCATCCTCTGACTACTTCATCCCTAAAATTTAAATTCTTCATTATGACGTTTTTCATGCACTCTCTGGCCTTGATTCTCGGCAGGCTTACGGTCCGGATGGAATCCCTCCTGTTGTTCTCAAAAACTGAGCTTCCGATCTAGCTCACTGCCTGGTCAAACTCTTTCGTCTGTGTCTCTACTTATACCTATCCTTCTTGCTGGAAGTTTGCTCACATTCAACCTGTCCCTAAAAAGGGTGACCGCTCCAATCCTTCTAACTACCGCCCTATAGCTTTGATTTCCTGCTTTTCTAAAGCCTTTGAGTCTGTCCTGAATAAGAAGATAATGAGGCATCTATCAGCTCACAACCTTCTCTCTGATTGCCAGTATGGTTTCTGTAAAGGCCGATCTACTGGTGATCTTCTTGCTTTCCTAACTGAAATTTGGTCATCCTCTTTTAGGGACTTCGGTGAAACCTTTGCTGTTACCCTTGACATATCGAAAGCCTTCCATAGAGTATGGGATAAATCTTTAATTTCTAAACTACCCTCTTACGGATTCTATCTTTCTCTCTGTACCTTCATCTCCAGTTTCCTTTCTGACCGTTCTATTGCTGCTGTAGTGGACGGTCACTGTTCTTCTCCTAAAACTATCAACAGTGGTGTTCCTCAGGTTTCTGTCCTATCACCCCCTCTCTTTCTATTATTTGTCAATGATCTGCTAAATCTGACTCAATGCGCTATCCACTCCTATGCTGATGACACCACCTTGCATTTTTCAACGTCGTACAACAGACGCCCAACCCAACAAGAATGAAATGATTCAAGGCGAGATGCTATAAGACGCCTAACTTCTGATTTTTCACTAGTTTCTGATTGGGACAGAGCAATCCTGGTTCTGTTCAATGCCTCAAAAACTCAATTTCTACAACTATCTACTCGACATAACCTTCCAGATAACTATCCCCTCTTCCTCAATGACACTCAACTTACCCTCTCCTCCACATTAAACACACCCGGTCTATCCTTTACTAAAAATCTAAACTGGCAATTTCATATCTCTACTCTTGTTAAATCAGCTTCCAAGAAGTTAGGTGTCCTAATGCGACAAGAAAGACACAGCGTAGAGAAGGGAGGAAGGGCAGGTGGAGTTGCCATGTGGTGGCATAAATTAGGGTACGAGGTGGAGGTAAGGATGTGCAGGAAATGGATGCAGTGCGCGGAACAAAGGTGTTATAACTGAAGTCCAGGGGAATAATACACAGACGAGGAGAGTTCCATGCGTGTACTGAGAGCGTGTGTACACAGTCGGCTGGAGCTAAACTGCTCTCTGAGCTTCCTCGCTCTAACTCGTAGCTTACAACGGAACAATGAAGCAGTACCTGAACTCACCCAACTACCCTAATTACAGTAACCACATTCCTCCACCCTAGTTATGAACGTATACCACATAACAGTTACAATAAGATATTGTACACATAAGCTCTAATCTAAAGTAACTGGGCAACATAATTGAACATTCAGTATCCATATCTATCTGGCTTTCTGGATATCCTACATGAACACCTTAATGGCGTAGAGACTGCTTGTAAGTTTCTCGAGAAGGCTCCTCCGTCCTCGAGGAACCTTTGGTATCACGGTGCTCGCTGCTGGTGGGCGCCTCGCTGGGCACAGAAGCGGCAGAAGCAACCTCCGTCGATGGCTCGAGTTTGTCGTCTGCCTCACCCAGACGGGGCTGCAGTCGAGACGGTGAAGTGGATCCCAGCTCAGGCGCGGCCCCCCGACGCGTCTCGCACCTCGGCTCGGGCACCACAGCAGGCTCTGGTGATGCTGCAATATCCAAACTGCGATGTCTTATATGATCGTTATGCCTCCTAAACATCCTACCATCTTCCAGTATCACTATACATGCTGTTCCTTGAAAAGTTGTCACTGAACCCGGCAGCCACTTAGGTCCGCCTGCCAGCCTCGACACACCCGACACATACACTTTATCTCCCTCCTGGAATGATCTCGGACGAGCATGTTGATCGTACCTTTCTTTCTGAGCCCACTAATACCTTTCCACTTTACCCCTCCGGAAGTCTTCTCTAAGCAAGTCCAGGTGCGTCCTCATGGGACGCTTTAACAACAACTCTGCAGGACTGACTCCCGTGGCTGTATGGGGAGTAGAGCGACAGTTAAACAGGAGTCTAGCAACCCTTGTATCAAGACTACCACCGCGCTGCTTCTTTAATCCCAGTTTAAAAGTTTGCACCGCTCGCTCCACTAACCCATTGCTTTTAGGAGATCAAGGAGGTGACGTTAGGTGCTTGATGCCATTACGCTGACAAAAAGACTGAAATTCTGGACACGTGAAACATGCAGCATTATCAGTTACTACAGATTCAGGATTACCAAAATTTGCAAAACTTTGCCTGCACCTTTCAATCGTCACATTTGCTGAAGGTGACGATGCTTTATGGACGTCTAGCCACTTACTGTGCGCATCAGTGATGAACAGTCACATATGACCTTCAAAGGGACCACAGTAATCCAAGTGTAGACGACACCATGGTTTCGGAGGCCACGCCCAGGGATGTAGCTCCGAAGAGGAAACCAAAGGCTTCTGCTCCTGACACACACCGACACTGCTTTGCCGTATTTTCTATATCCTGATCAACTCCAGACCACCAAAAGTATGCTCTACAGCGACTTTTCATACGGGATGCTCCAAAGTGTAACCCCGCTAATACAGCTTCTCTACCTTGAGGAGGTATTATGACTCTACTCCCCCACATGGGGCAGTCCTCGTGAATACTTAGCTCGTTCATTCTACTCTTGTAGGTCCCCACTTCATATGAGCACGGCGCATTTGCGGGCCTTCACGAACAAAGCGGAGAACAACAGACAGCACAGGATCTAGACTCGTCCAGTCTCGAACATGCGCCAGGGAAACTGGACCAGCCTCCATAAATTCAACCAGGTCCAGAGTTTCGGCAGGCGTTGGTATGACCTTGGGTGTGTCAGGCAGGGGCAGGCGACTCAAAGCATCACAGTGAACATGCTGCTTTCCTGGGGTGAATACAAGACGAAACTTGTAAGTTGCTAACAATAAAACCCACCTGATTAGCCGAGGAGAGACCAACACAGGAACAGGTTTATCCTCACCAAACATTCCCAGCAATGGTTTATGGTCAGTCTCAATAATAAATGGCCTTCCATACAGGTAATAATGAAACTTCTTCACCCCCACAATAATACTAAGGGCTTCCTTATCAGTCTGTGAATATCTCTTCTCTGTTTCATTAATTAAGCGACCTGGAGTAAAATACCACGGGTCTTTCCACTCCGTCGCTGCTAGTCCGAGACAGCACACAACCAACTCCATAAGGACTGGCATCACAGGCAAGCGTAGTCTTCAAAGTTACATCAAAATGGGCTAAACAGGGAGGATTAGCCACTTGTTCTTTAGCCTTACTGATCTTTCCCCCACCTCCACTGTTGTCCTTCACAAAGCAGCATGTGTAAAAGTGCCAAGACAGTTGCAATATTCCCGAGAAACCTTCCGTAGTAATTTAGCATCCCAAGCCAAGCCTTCAAAGACTTCTTATCGGTAGGAGAAGGTGCCTGAATTATAGCCCGTGTTTTCTCTGCTGTGGGTTCTATTCCACGGCCACTTACTACATGCCCTAGATAGGTTACCTTGCTTAGTCTCAGTTGGCACTTTTCCCGGTTCAGGCGTAGTCCTGCTTGACACATTCTTCGTAGTACCTCCTCCAACAAGGCGTCATGCTGCTCCCGATCCTTGCCACCGACGACGACATCATCCAAAAATACCGCCACATGAGAGTCCAGACAAAAGATTAGACAGTATTTTCTGAAAAACAGCCATAGCTGAGTGGATTCCAAAAGCAACCCTTGTAAACATTTCTAACCCCTTTGGGGTATTTACCACCACATATTTCTGCGCTTCCTCATCAAGCTCTATTTGGTTATAAACATGACTCATATCCAACTTGTATTAACAACCTGAGAAGGAAGTAAACAGCTCCTCCACCCTGGGTAACGGATACTGCTCTAGTGCCGCGGCTTTATTTACCGTCAGCTTAAAATCACCACACAGCCTGACAGTACCATTAGCTTTTGGAACAATAACAAGGGGAGCCGCCCAATCACTATAGCTCACAGGCTTAATAACCTCTTGAGACTCCAATCTATCAAGTTCTCTATCCACTTTATCCTGCAGAGAGAGAGAGAGAGAGAGAGAGAGGAACAGGACGAGCTTTAAAGAAACGCGGCTTGGCTGACTCATCAATAGGAGGTTGGCCTTGCCACCATTATAACAACCCAACTCCTTAAACACATCATTGTACAAATTCTCCGCGTAAAGACAACGTACCTGTTCTTCACCCAGCAACTTGGACCATGGAAACTTGATGCGTCATATCCAGTTCCGGCCGATCAACCCTGGACCACGGCCTTGAACGATCACTAGAGGCAGCTTCTCTGTAACCACTTCTTCGACAGCAACATCCACGTCTGCAACTCCCAAGACGTTAATCTTCTCACTCGTATATGTTTTGAAGCTGCGCTCCGAGGCCCGCAGTGGCGCCGCCTCCCCAAACACGTTCCGGAACACAGCTTCACCCATAACTGAAGCAGAAGCTTCGGTGTCTAACTCCATCTGAGCAC
Source organism: Metacarcinus magister (assembly GCA_029783475.1). Lineage (NCBI taxonomy): Eukaryota > Metazoa > Arthropoda > Malacostraca > Decapoda > Cancridae > Metacarcinus > Metacarcinus magister. The sequence continues at coordinate 70,558 of JAPQNM010002725.1, forward strand.
GGCATCCGTTGAGCTGCACTTCCAATAAGACAGGTGGATCATACTGTGCACCACGTTGATGATTGGGATCGACGTAATACAAATTATACACATCGCTGTCGTCCACTTGCTCGCACGAGGTACGTTGAGAGACAGGCGAAGCAGCTTCACTCTCCACGGTGAACATCGAACCAGCTTTGTGTGCCGCTCTTGTGTGCCCCACCTTCCTACACTCGAAACAAATCTTGTTGCGCATAGGACAATTACGGCTGGTATGTCTTGCACTCAAACAACGGAAGCACCTTGAGCCCTGTGAAGACGGCCCGCCGTCCTTATATCTCCGTCCCGAAGCACGAGATAAAGGCTCGAGTGGCTCCTCCATCCGACACACCTCCGACTGAAGCTCCATCTTGGGCTGCAGTGACTGTTTCAGTTCCTGGGCATTTGTCTCGGCTGTTTCCATTGCCACAGCAATTTCAATAGCTTTATCTAGTGACAATTTAGCTTCAGGCAGTAATTTTCCTTGAATTCCTTCACTGTCAATGCCACACACCAGTCGATCTCGTATAACTTCTTGTAACATCCCGCCAAACTCACACACAGCCGACAGTTTACGTAACCATGCCACATACTTCTGGACGAATTCACTACCAGTCTTCCTGTACGAGTTGAATCTGAAGCACGCTACCACAGTAGAAGGCTTGGGTGCGTAGTGACCCTGTAGCAGCTCGGTGAACGGTAACTCTTTCGGTTTCTTAGGGCTACAGAGGGATGACAGATGCTGTACGTGGCCGTCCCAACTCTCTTCACTGTACTGTCCTCGAGCTTGTTTGCGAGGAAGTACTGCTCCAGCCTGTCGCACCACTCTCCCAATGCAGACTTATCAGACTCGTCAAATTCCCCGATGTGGCCAAACAGTGGCATGGTGACTTGTATAGTTTATCCTCGTCGTTACTGTTATAACTTAAGTCCAGGGGAATAATACACAGGTGAGGAGAGTTCCATGCGTGTACTGAGAGCGTGTGTACAGACAGTCGGCTGGAGCTAAACTGATCTCTGAGCTTCCTCGCTCGAACTCATAACTTACAACGGAACAATGCAGCAGTACCCGAACTCAACCAACTACCCTAATTACAGTTACCACAAAAGGTACGTTGGAGAACACTGAGACTTCACTTCAGAAAATTGGTTGTGTTAATATGAATTGCAAGAATTGATGAAAGTCTTGTATTGTGGAGAGGAAGGCTGTCATTTAGGCAATACATGACTCAAAAGCGCCATAAGTTTGGTTTTAAAATGTTAAAAAATTTGTGATGTTGAGTGGGTATATTTTAGATTTGATTTTGTATACTGGTGCTAACACTCTCTTGGTTTCCTGGAAGTTTCGATTTCAAAATGAGTTACGACCTGAGGGTACACTCTCTCTCTCTCTCTCTCTCTTTTAAATATTTTATCACCTGATATATTAAGCTTCCTCTTAATCTCTTTTTATTTTCTTCTCTTTCTCTTTCCCTTTCCCGTTCTTGTTTTTGCTCTTCTTGTTCATCATAATGTTTTGTACTCTTAATCTTTTTGTCTTTACCTTCACTTATGAAATCATGTCTACATCCACTGATTGAAACTGATAATGTTAAATTTTCTGGATCAGTTGTCAAGACGCTAATGACACCATATCTTGGAAAAGGGCACATTTTATTTGTTGACAGCTGGTACACCTCTCCAATATTATTTAATTTCCTTCATGACAACACAGGAGCGTGTGGTACAATGCGGTTAAACAGAAAGCAAATGTCATTACTACCAAAGGTAAAAAGCGGTGAGTGAGTATCCCGTCATACAGATAACCTCATGTGCCTTAAGTGACTTGATAAGCTAGATGTGCTGGTACTAACATCTGTACACAGGAATAATATGGTCGACACTGGGAAAGGGAACTATGCAACTGGTAACAATATCAGAAAGCCTGAGGCGGCCATCGATTATACCAACAAAGTTCGCCTCATTGATAAAGCAGACATGATGGTGGTCGCAATAAATACTCCAAGAAAAACAATGAAGTGGTACAAAAAGTTGTTCTTCAATATTTTTGACATGGCACTTCTGAATGCGTACTATTGTATCTTGTAAAAACAGGAGAAAAACAATCATTGTTATGTTTCAGTAAAGCAGTCATCAGGCAAATGATTTTGAAATGTAATAAATCCACCCACACATCAAGGCCAGGAAGGAAAACATCATGCTTCTCCAACCCAAGAAAACTCATTGACTGCCACTTTCCCTTTCCAGCTCCATCTACCACACATGAAAAAGCTCGCAGAAGGTGCCACGTGTGATCATATTTTGATGTAAGTCTTGTTTTAGTGCTCATCACTGCATCCTCATCTTCAGGAAAAGTGCTATAGGAACCTCACTTACTCAGCTTTCCTTAAGTTTTCCCGCAAGAACTACTGACTTTCCCTCATCTGGTGTGTCTGTCTCAGGTGTAATCAGTAAAATTTGCCTGGGGGAGGTAATTCTATTAAAAAAAGAGATTAAGTAAGTTTGAGTGTGGATACATTTTTGAAGAATGATTCGACGCATCCATTCACTTATTGGTGTTATAAAGTATGGATGCCAAGTATTATTTGGAAAAAGATTCACTCACAAGTCTATCCATTGTTAGGACTGACCTGACCTGAACTGACCTCAGCCTCACCACCACGGGTTCCAGCACAAAAGGTCTGCTGAGTCACCTTGAGCCTTTCTGAAGCAGGCCACTCGTACCTCCCCTGCGATCGCTCGTTTGGCTCAATCGAGAAGACACTTCAGAAGATGGACTACATTCCCAGCCCTGATGACTATTCTCGAGTAATAGCATCAGCAATGAAGAAGGGGTTTCCAGTGGTGAGGATGAAGCGCGATGATTTCAAAGACGTGAAGCTGCTCGCAAAACACATCACAAGGCACCAGGCAGCAGGCTTCTACCGGGCCTGCCAGTTTGTCGTGAGGGCAGGGTATCCAGAGGGTAACTTAAAGATAAACGACTACGTCCTGGAGGACATTCCTGGGCACTATACTAATATAAGACTTATGCCAGGGAAAGGGCAGTGGTCTAGAAGAAAGTTCCACCTCTCAGGTCACCCTCACCCCCAAGTACCCCACGACCGACTCCTGTCAGAAGAGTAGTGCTACTGCCTGCTGGCTGAACAACGGAAGTTGAGGGAGGGAGGCGAGGCACGGCATGAGGAGGCATCATAGGGTGTCGATGATGGCACTGATCCTGACATCCTGATGGAGTATGTGCCTCTATAACCCACTTCCTCCTCCAGCACCTGCCCTACCACCGGAAAACAACCTTGGAATGTTTATGGACTGCGTTAATGGACTACTCGAGAATTTATTATAGGATCACAGAATATTCAAAGAGGAACAAGAAGTTGTTATACTCATTATTATTATTATTATGATAATAATGGTAATGAGTAAAAACAATATTATTAAAGTATTTAAAAAAAAAATTTGTGATGTCCATTTCATCATAATCATTAGTATTATTACAATAATGAGTAAAAACAATAGTATTACTATGGTAATATTTTTTTTGTTTAATATCATTAGCATTAATAACATTAATAATCGTATTTTGATTTTATTAGTAGTAATATTATTATCTGTATTGGTGCTCATAACATAAATCCTTACTGTGGCAATGATATTTTACCAGTGAATGAAAGTAGTATTAACCCCTCCAGTCCGGGCATGTTGCACTTCATTTTCTAAATGTTGATTTTGCTCGATTTCGACTGTTTTCACACTGCCCTCACTCTCAACCTATATATTGTACAGACATAGAAATTGTTTATTACTTTCATTCAACTGTTCGTCTTTCTAGTTATACCATCCCCATGTCTCTACGATGTGTATTTATAAAGATATAACGAGTTGAAGGAGACACTGTCTGGGCGTGCGGAAAGGCGATTGTTCGTGCAGGTGGAGTGGCTGTGGCTTTGTATCTGCCACTTCTCGATATATGACCATAAGACAAAATGCTTGGAACCTCTGTTACAGCAAGAACCCGGGTAGCGTTGAGGAAGGCGTCGTGAGCGCTGAGGGCTGGCGTGTGGTGTTGAAGTTAGGGGTGGTGCACACGGCTGGCTGGTGGCGGCCAGGGATTGGGACGCGCGCAGATCACGTTCACGTGAATCAGCCATTACTAGGGTCAAGCAGAAAGTGAAAGGTGAGCGGAACGTAGGCATGATAGCATGCACTATCCCGCTGCGTAACCAAATCCGCTTGAGGTAGCCCTATTTAGCTAAAAAGTAGCTATGACGGATATATCCGTCACCCGGACTCTACGTCCCGACGGATATATCCGTCACCCGGACCCTAGGGGTTAAGCTACATCGATTTTTAAGACATGTTTACCTACTGACCGGTATCGAAAACAGGCAATAATTTCAGTAAATTCGGTATGTTAACATTATCATCATCAATATTATTGAATTACATACATAACATCAATCTTTATACGCTACTGAGCCAGGAAATGTGCCCAAACTTTTGCTAAATCATGTCAATCGTCCGCGATTGACATGGAAACATTGCAAAACTTTGAACATATTTCCTGGTGTTTTATGTTTTGGTTCGAAAGACCTTTTATATAGGCAGCGCCTCAATTATAGCCTATTTCCAGTATTTGAAGACAATTATAACCTATTACTGGTATTTAAAGAAATGTAGATAATATATTACCAATACTTAAGATATATCATTAATTGCCTATTACTAACCGATATGTGAACACGTTGCAACAACGGCGCATAACCAGACAAACACATCTACCAAAACAGAGACAGCTCATCACCAAAGTGGTAACCCGACATGCAACCCGAACGAGCAAACCAACTTTCTACCCAGACTCGACGACATACACCTAATAATAGGGGCTTAATCCCGACAAACGACACAGCTAATTGTAACTAGGACAGTTCCGCGGAGCTTTCTGTTGGACAACTGGACCTGGTTATGCTGCAGAGAGCCGTTAGTGGCCAACAAACGCCAGGCAGTCCACAACCGACCGGAAGGAACAAATTTAACCGGCAATGTCTCTGTGAGCAATACCAGCAAAACTCTGTTCAGCACCAGCAGGAAAATGTACTACGAAAGAGCACTTTCACTGCAGTAACGAGATGAGAGCCAGAGAAAAACAAATCTTGCCTGTGTATAGGCTGGGAGAAGCGTGAGCACGTCTGCTCATGGCCACAGCTGTGAACAGACTATCAGCCGCCCCGACTGGGTCTTGGGTTGACGGAGCTGCGCCCCGCTCTTATATAGGCGGTCATGATAGAAAAACCAAAATATGGAATAGTATCTCTTATTCTCAATGCATCAAGCTGACACTAGTATCATATTGTTCGCACCACCACCACCACCACCATCACCACCACCATCACCACCACCACCACCACCACCACCACCACCATCACCATCACCACCACCACCACCATCACTACCACCACCACCACCACCACCACCACCACCAACATCACCACCACCACCACCACCACCACCACCACCACCATCACCACCACTACCACCACCACCACCACCATCATTCCACTTTAATTACTTAATAATATACTTGTGTGCAAACTAAACTTTACACTTGTGACTCCAGACTAACTTTAATATTTTAATTCAAAACGGTAAACTAAAGGAAAATAAATAAATAAATAAACCATTCGTTATAAGTTATTATTTTGAGCAATACACATTCAAATGCATTAGTTCATTCAAATAATAATTCATATAGTAACTGACGGGATGAAAAAAATTTCCTTTAAGTTTAAAATTTTTATTTATTTTAATACAATTAATAATTAGGTACAATTTCTTTTACAGCTACAAATATAAACAGTATATAAAGTTTTAATGTAAAAAAATACAAAATTCAAACCTTTAATGACAACTTTTACAAAATTAATATAATAAATCACAATTAATGACCACAAAATAAACATTCCTTTTGGTGGTGGTGGTGGTGGTGGTGGTCTCTTGGTGTGAGATGCCACAACCACCACCATCACCACCACCACCACCACCACCACCACCACCACCACCACCACCATCCCCACCACCATCATCATCATCACCCCACAGTACATTCATCATCATCACCATCATCATCATCATCAGCCCACAGCACTACCATCCTACCACAGCACCACGCCACAGTCCACCACAGTCACCTCTGTAATGGGGCAGTGTTTCTGTGCCGCCGCCACAACTTCAAGACCGGTCACCACCCTGCCGAAGGTATAAGCCTTAATGGACTGCGTGACCTGAGTGATTCTTTTAAGATTACTGGTAAAAGATTCACATCAAACGAAGCCAAGCACTTCTTTTTCAATCGGATCGTTAATGTTTGGAACTCCCTGCCCGCCAATATCGTCGACAGTAAAACAATTACTACGTTCAAAAATAGACTTGACAAATATTTAGAAGCCAATCCACAACTAAAATACTATCCGTTAACGTAGCAAACTTTGAGTAAGTTCATCCTGATGTACCTAATTTACGAAATGTCGATTCAAAAGACGTCGCTAGTGACCTGACATCGCTTGCCAGGAAGTAGTGGTAGCAGTAGTGGTAGTGACAGTATGGTCTTGGTTGGCCTTCCTTTCCCTGCCAGCCATGGCTGGGGAGAGAAGCCTTCACCCTTACTATCCTGTATCCTACACTCTAGAGTAGATAGTGTAGTCTCACAAACAGCCTCGTAAGGGCCAGCAGGCCTGTTGTTGTTTGTTCTTCCTATGTGTTCCTATGTGTTCCTATGATGCGGAACTGAGCACCTGTGGAAGGGTGACTTGACCACCACAACACACTCCCTGCCTGCACTGACGACTTGTACTGAACACTGTCAAGGTCAGGCAGCAGGGCAGCTCCTCCCTTCCCAGTGTTATACTGGTAGTCACCACCCACCACCCCCCACCCCCCCCACATAATCCCCCGCCCAGAACATCTTGGTGTTGGCGTAGCAGGCGCCTCGCTGCCCCGTACACAACAAAATGAGCTGTCTGCCCCGCGTAGTGTCTTGGTCCAAACTTATCACCACCCGACGCGGTGCACTGCCGGGCCACGCCAGGTCCAGGAACACCAGGCAGGGAGGACCAGCTGGCACCACCTGGTCCATCTGTGCACACAAACAAACAAACAAACAAACACACGGTGAGAAAAACACATCATATGGGTCACATACAAACATAACAATAATAATAATAATAATAATAATAATAATAATAATAATATTAATAATAATAATACAAATAATAATAAAAAAAAACAATAATAAAAAAATAATAATAATGATAAAAATAAATAAATATAATATTGATTACTATTATTAATAATGATAAAAATCATTTCAATAACTAATGATAATAATATATGAAGAAATCAAATATATAAAAAAATTTACATATAATAATAATAATAATAAAGATACTATTAATACTAAATTTACTACAAAAAATATTACTATTACTACTAAAGAAAATAATAATGGTAAAAATAATAATAATAATAAGAACATTTAATAATAATTATAATAGTAATAATAATAATAATAATAACAATAACATCATAATAATAATAATATAAATTAATTATAATAATAATAATAATAATAATAATAATAATAATAATAATAACGATAATATAATAATAATAATAATTATAATAATAATAATAATAATAATAATAACATAATAATAATATTATTAATAATTATAATAATAATAATATTAATAATAATAATAATAAAAATAACATAATAATAATAATAATAATAATAACAATAACAATAACATATAATAATAATAATAATAATAATAACAATAATATATCATAATAATAATATATCATAATAATAATAATAACATAATAATAACAACAATAAAAGAATGTATAACAATATTTATATA
>JAPQNM010002727.1:2500-5000 GCA_029783475.1 Metacarcinus magister
CAACTAAATCATCAGCAAAATCAATTAGATTAGCCCTCATAAATCCATATTTATAACCGAGGTTTTTTGAAGATATAGCTGTTATAATATCATCAATATAAAGTTTGAAAAGAAATGGTGATAATGTAACCCCTTGCCTGACACTTTTTATAACACTATCCTCGACGGGACTGCAAAAATATATGTTCGAGGACTTTCCGCTGGCAGCATGAGCCTCTCAATTAGAAACAAAGCGTAACTTAAAATATCTAACCCGCGCTACTAATGGGCGGAGGCGATCATCTAAGGCCTCCATTAAGCCTATCGGCGCAACGGATAAAGGATGAAAAATAAGTAGTAATAGTAGTAGTAGTGATAGTAGTAGTAGTAGTAGTAGTAGTAGTAGTAGTAGTAGTAGTAGTAGTAGTAGTAGTAGTAGTAGTAGTAGAAGTAGTAGTAGTAGTAGAAGTAGTAAAAGTAATAGCCGTAGTAGAAATAGACTAATATTACTTTTTTTTCTTGGCACGGCATTCAAGGGAATCCTTTGGCGTCAAAATAAAAGCGACGCAAGATATATGAACGTAAACATATGCGTCGGATGAAACACAAAAACGGGACGATACAAAAAGTGAAAGAAAAGTGGTAGCTGATGAAATTAGGATTCGTTTGTAACTGCCTGGTTGTTTCGGCCTGGAAAGTGATCAGAAGGATAGGAGAGGAGAATTAAGTGGAGGAAGAGGACAGACTACTTGAGAAGTCAGGTAGGAAAAGGCGTCTTCTGAGTAAACGGTAGTGTAGTGCCGATGGCATGCGAAAGAAGGCTCACAGCAGGAATTACTAGTGCGCGTAGCAAGAAGTGAGAGAGGCGGCTCTTATTTCATGAGCTCACCGAGGTTGCGTATGAAAAATGGGAGTGATCCGGCGAACTGTACAAGATAATGGACGCATAAATAACGGGTTTTGTCATGCAAGAAGACTCCATAGCAGTAAAAGGGAATCGCATGCGACAGAAACCTATTATTATAGAGATGTCATGTGTGTGTGTTTGTGTGTGTGTGTGTGTGTATGTGTGTGTGTGTGTGTGTGTGTGTGTGTGTGTGTGTGTGTGTGTGTGTGTGTGTGTGTGTGTGTGTGTGTGTGTGTGTGAGTGTGTGTTGTGTGTATGTGTGTGTGTGTGTGTGTGTGTGTGTGTGTGTGTGTGTGTGTGTGTGTGTGTGTGTGTGTGTTCTCCGTGGGAACTAAATATTTTTTTTTTCTTCTCTCTCTCTCTCTCTCTCTCTCTCTCTCTCTCTCTCTCTCTCTCTCTCTCTCTCTCTCTCTCTCTCTCTCTCTCTCTCTCTCTCGCTCTCGCTCTCGCTCTCGCTCTCGCTCTCGCTCTCGCTCTCGCTCTCGCTCTCTCTCTCTCTCTCTCTCTCTCTCTTCTCTCCTCTCTCTCTCTCTCTCTCTCTCTCTCTCTCTCTCTCTCTCTCTCTCTCTCTCTCTCCTCTCTCTCTCTCTCTCTCTCCTCTCTCTCTCTCTCTCTCTCTCTCTCTCTCTCTCTCTCTCCTCTCTCTCTCTCTCTCTCCTCTCCCTCTCTCTCTCTCTCTCTCTCTCTCTCTCTCTCTCTCTCTCTCTCTCTCTCTCTCTCTCTCTCTCTCTCTCTCTCTCTCTCTCTCTCTCTCTCTCTCCTCTCTCTCTCTCTCTCTCTCTCTCTCTCTCTCTCTCTCTCTCTCTCTCTCTCTCTCTCTCTCTCTCTCTCTCTCTCTCTCTCTCTCTCTCTCTCTCTCTCGCAGGTGTCGTGGATACGCCAACGAGACCTGCACATCCTGACGGTGGACATCTTCACCTACACGAGCGACGAGAGGTTTAAGGCGAGTCCCAAAAACACATAATCATCATCATCATCAGCCTATCTGCCTGTCTATTCCATAATACTGCAACAAATTTTCCTATCTCATATCTCTATCTACTTCTCTGTGTGTCTTGTATTCTCTTACCATGCCTTGATTACTATTTTTTTACTCTAACAGTCCACCTTCGTCTCATGATGTGTTCACTATTTTCTTTTAAAGGTTGTCGATGTTTTCAACTTTGGCGTACTTCCTAAACAATGAGACACTCTTCCTATCTATTTATGTTATGACAAATATTATTATTTTCTTTCCCCTTTGAGCTCTCTAGTTTTCTTTCCAGGGATTTCGTAAGACTCCAGGTTTCTGATCAATAAGTTAGAATTGGTAGAATGTACTGATTATATACCTTTCTTTTCAGTGATTGCATGAGATTAATTATCATTGGGTTGTCTACCAAAAGCAATCCATTCCATCCATCGCTATGCTTCTTCAGTTCTTTTTCAAAATCTAGACATGCACCAATTTTCTGTCATAAGTAAATGTCTTCCTGGATACACTATATTTCTCTTGATTGGGGTCAAAATTATCTACTCCCTAATCCATGATGCTCCTATGTCTCTATGTTATGCAAAACATTATTCTCTTCATTCTTATTTTGACACTAAATTTTCGTTCCAGAGATTCTGCAA